>AWOL01S0003958.1:33591-77125 GCA_000715115.1 Nicotiana otophora | reverse complement strand
TCCGAGGGGCGGGCCCCGCGTTGACTTTTGTTGACTTTTTGGAATAAAATTTTAAGTCGACGTATTATTATCTGGAATTATTTCCGATGAATTTTAATGAAGTTATACAATTAATTTGGATAGATTTGAGCTGTCCGGAGGTCAATTCAAGCAAGAAGGATATTTTGGAATATCGGCCTAACTTCAAAAAGGTAAGTGTCTTGCTTAACCTCGAGTGGGGAAATTACCCCTTAGGCATTGAGTCTTACGTGCAATTTGTGTAATTGCAAACCATGTACACGAGGTGACGAATATGTACTTGGTTTATATGTGCAAATTTCATTGATTAAATATCCTTAGACGCCCTTATGTATTAAATGGAAATTATTGGCATACATTAAATCCTCTATTTGTCATGCCTAGATCCTTGTTTGTTGAAATTATTTTTACATGATGATTTGTTGTGATTGCCACCTTGATTTTTATGTGAAATATTATTTTGTTGAGTTGTTCACTTCCGGATATTTTGTTAAGAATCTTTGTGCACATTATGGTCGAGCCATGGGCTCTTTATTGTGGTAAATAAGGTATTGTTGATTTTTGTGGCAAGTTGTAATATTTGAGCACTTGATGTGCAATCTGTGATAAGTTGTAATATTCGAGCACTTATGTGCAATCTGTATTAATTTGTAATATTTGAGCACTTGATGTGCAATTTATGATAAGTCGTAATATTTGAGCACTTGATGTGCAATCTGTGATAAGTTGTAATAATTGAGCACTTGAGGTGCAGTTTATGAGATGTGATATTGACACATTATATTGTGGGAGTTGTGTTCGGGTGTCTGCACGAGGTTTCTGCCGTGCTATTATTACTACTGATTTATGCACATGCGGCGTGACAAGGCGGGCTATATGTATATATATATATATATATATATATATATATGGATTTGCGCATGTGGCGAGACAAGGTGAGAACATTATTATGCATGTGTGGCGAGACAAGGCGGGCATTTACTTTACTATTGTACACGTGGCGAGACAATGGGGGGCTATGTCGGAAATTGATTTGTGATGGCCTGGGGGCATTATTGTTGTTGCATATTTATTTTGGGACTACGAGGTGATACCTCGGGAGATCCCTGTTGAGCACTTACTTCAGGACTATGTTTGCACTTGCCCTTGGTTATTTTGTTTTTTCGTAATTTATAAATTCTTGTATTTTTCGTGATGTATTATTTGACTTAATATTAAGTGTTTTGTATTTCTTGATGTATTGTGTTGACCTTGACTTTTTCGTACGAGACTTTGAGGATTTGCATATTTTGGGTTGTTCTTGTCTTTGATGATTGAGTTATTTTAAATAAAAGAAAATTTTCAGTATGTTTAATTTAATAAATTTTATATCCAAATCAGTAGTTTATCTGATGCTTTATTTTAAAGGAAGTGTCATTTTTCTTCTCTCAAACGATTTCTAAAATAAACTTATCCTTTGTTGATTTCTTACTTGATTTAAATAATTTTAACCTTACTTTGTTGAAAATAAATTGATCACGTAGATCTTATATACATTGAGGATATTAGCACGTGAGTTGTCCATACAGTTGAGATATGAAATGAGGGCACGAGGTGCCGGAAAAATATGATGATTTAATTATGGGCACGAAATGCCGTGGAGATATGAAAATGGGCTGAGACCCGTATTTTTATGATTATGAAATGAGGTGTCACATGGTGACTTTTTAATTGAAGCATTATATTCAAAATATTTACTTGGAAGGATTTTTATGTAGAAAGTATTATATGAAAGAATTGTATTTGAAAGATATTTATTTTAGAAAAATTATATTTGAAAGAGAGTTAATTGGTAGAATTATATGTGAAGGATATTTAATTGAAGAACATGATTTAACTGGGTATAATTGTATTTATTAATTGTTGAGCGATATTAAATGGTGATCTTATTATCTTACTGTGCATATCTGTCACGACCCGAAATTTCCCACCGACGGGATCGTGGTGGCGCCTAACATTTCACTTGCCAGGCAAGCCAACGTTAGAGAATCATTAAACTATTTCCTTATTTCGATTCAGTAAATATCAATAATTAACTCAAATGAAATATAATAAGTGCGGAATATCATAAAACGGTATTAATTACTACCACCCGGATCTGGAGTCACAATTCACGAACACTCTAGAATTTACTACAAGTAATAGTCTGAAAGAAATACAATTGTCTGAATGAAAGAAAATAGTAGGACATAAAAGATAGACGGGGACTTCAAGGTCTGTGAACGCCGACAGATCTACCTTGAGTCTCCGGACAGCGGACCAATAGCAAATCTCGATCAACCTGAGCCGGTATCAAAATCTGCACAGAAAGTGTAGAGTGCAACATCAGTACAACCGACCCCATGTAGTGGTAAGTGTCGAGCCTAACCTCGACGAAGTAGTGATGAGGCTAAGGCAAGACACCTAAAATCAACCTGTACAATTTAATAGTGTATACGCAAATAACAAGAATGAAGAACTAAACAGGAAATGTCGGGAGGGGAGACATACTGATGGGAATACAAGATAAAGAACTACAACAGAATGATCACCGGAGTAGTCAATATACCATGAATCAACAGGAATAGTGAATATAGTAAAGAAAAATGCACGGCATCACCCTTCGTGCTTTTACTCTCAATCTCACCATAAAATTAATATAAATGGCACGACATCACCCTTCGTGCTTTTACTCTCATATCATGGCACGACATCACCCTTCGTGCAGTAACACT
This sequence comes from Nicotiana otophora, assembly GCA_000715115.1. Taxonomy (NCBI): domain Eukaryota; kingdom Viridiplantae; phylum Streptophyta; class Magnoliopsida; order Solanales; family Solanaceae; genus Nicotiana; species Nicotiana otophora. The sequence goes on along the minus strand of AWOL01S0003958.1, from coordinate 74,354 downwards.
CACAATATGGCACGGCATCACCCTTCGTGCATTAACACTCACAATATGGCACGACATCACCCTTCGTGCATTAACACTCACAATATGGCACGGCATCACCCTTCGTGCATTAATACTCACAATATGGCACGGCATCACCCTTCGTGCATTAATACTCACAATATGGAACGGCATCACTCTTCGTGCATTAACACTCTCCCTTACCATAATGCAATCCATAAATAACAACAGGGAGATAGAACAACAAGTACAAACCTTACTTCAACATTTAATTCCATAATATCAATCTCAACTTGGAAATAAAAACTCAATTATTACCAGAAAATTTCGTAAACATGATAAGAACGATAATTTGAACAACACTAGTATAACACGTAGCAATTTGGCATAAGAATGAGACAATATAAGCAAAACAGGGAAAACATGGAAAAACAGGTAAATTTGGCGGCGCATAAGTACTCGTCACGTCACATATATGCCGCTCACATGAATTTCACTTAACAGATAATCTAAGGTTCATAATTCCCTCAAGTCAGGGTTAGACACAACACTTACCTCGCTCCGAAAGCCACTTAATTCTCAATCACATCTTTTCCTTTGGAATTCACCTCCAAACCACTGGTATCTATTGAACAATGACTCAATAATATCAAATATTGCTAAAGGAATCAATTATATTGCATAAATTAAATTTCTCAATTTGTCCTCCAAAAAAGTCAAAAAATCGACCCCGGGCCTGCTTGGTCAAAACTCGAAGTTCGAACCAAAATCATTTTACCCATTCATCCCCGAGCTCGAATATGTAATTAGTTTTGGAATCCGACCTCAACTTGAGGTCTAAATCCCCAAATTCCTGAAATCCCTATTTTCTACCCTAACCCCTAATTCTACCATGAAAACTCTATATTTTAGGTTTCAAATTTAAGAAATGTAATGGGTAATTGAAAGAAAATGGTTTAGAATCACTTACCAACAATTTGGGGAAGGAATGACTCTTGAAAAATCACCCCTCACCGTTTGGTTTTGAGAAAAATGAGTTTTTTTGCAAAAATCCCATTTTGGATTCCGTTAAGTGCTGGGCGACAGTGTTCATTGTGTTCGCGAGAGCACTGTCGCGTTCGCGAAGTGTATGGGCTACCAAGCCTTCGCGTTTGCGAGGCAATGCTCGCGTTTGCGTAGGCTACCCTTCCCTGGCCTTCGCATTCGCGAGCCATTCCTCGCGTTCGCGATGAAGAAAAGGTTGACTCCCCCTCCCCAGTGCCTAAAACTACGCGTTCGCGATGGGCTTGTCGCGTTCGCGAAGGGTAATGCCTTCATCGCTTCGCGTTTGCGACCAAGCCTTCGCGTTCGCGAAGAAAGAAACCTTAGCTGCCCAGTTTACCCTTCGCGTTCGTGAGAGGCCCTTCGCGAACGCGAAGAAGGACATGCCAGACACCAGAATCTGCAGAAAACTAGATTTTCCAAAGTCCAAAACATCATGTGGCCTATCCGCAGCTCACCCGAGCCCTCGGGGCTCCAAACCAAACATGCACACAAGTCTAAAAACATCATACGAACTTGCTCTCTTGATCAAATCGCCAAAATAACACCTAGAACTCTAAATTTAGCACCAATTCAAATGAAATTCTGAAGAACACTTTAAAACTTCATATTTCTCAACTCGACGTCCGAATCACGTCAAATCAACTCCATTTCTCACTAAATTCCACAGACATATCTTAAATATCATAATGAACCTGTACCGGGCTCCGGAACCAAAATACAGACCCGATATAAACAATGCCAAATATCAATCAATTCTTAAAAATAAATAATTTCCAAACTTTTAATTTTCATCCAAAATTCATAACTCAAGCTAGGGACCTCCAAATTCGATTCCGGACATATGCCCAGGTCCCATAATTTGATACGGACCTACCGGAACTGTCAAAGCATAGATCCGGGCCCGTTTACCAAAAATATTGATCGAAGTCAATTAAAATCAACTTTTTAGGCAAAAATTCTTATTTTCATTAGTTTGCAACATAAAAGCTTTCCGGAAACTTGTCCGGACTGTGCACGCAAATTGAGGAGGGAAAAAATGAGATTTGTAAGGCTTAAGAGCGTAGATTCGAGTTCTAAATCATAAGATGACCTTTTGGGTCATCACAATATCATTGGTTGTTTTATGTTGCCTTGTTGTTATATCACTGGTTGAGTTGTTGTTATCATTGCTAGTTGTTTTTCAGTACTATTATATACTGCTATATTGCACAGGGTATTAGACTAGTGAGTGTCTTGACTGTACCTCGTCTCTACTCCATTGAGGTTAGTCTTGATATTTACTGGGCACCGCTGTGGTGTGCTCACTCTACNGTATTTTTATGATTATAAAATGAGGTGTCACATGGTGACTTTTTAATTGAAAGAATTATATTCAAAATATTTATTTGGAAGGATTTTTATTCAGAAAGACATTTATTTGAAGGACTTGATATAATTGAGTGTAATTGTGTTTATTAATTGTTGAGGCATATTAATGGTAATCTTGTTGTCTATTGTGCATATCCCTGGTTGTTTTATCCTGCCCTTATTGTTATTGTTTCCTAGTATTCTTTTTATATTATATTGCACATGTTATTAGACTAGTGAGTGTCTTGAATGTGCCTCGTCTCTACTCCATTGAGGTTAGTCTTGATACTTATTGGGCACCGTTATGGTGTGCTCACTCTACACTTCTGCATATGTTTGTGCAGAGCCAGGCATTGGAGGTATCGGACTTGAGCAGAGTTAAAGCGCGATCATAAAGATTCAAGGTAGAGCTGCTTGGCCGTCGCAGTCCCTTGGAGTCTTTTTATTTCATTGTACTGTTAATTTGTAATCAAACAGTATTGTATATTCGGTCTTCGTGATCATTTTATATATTCAGTTAGAGTTCGTGACTCAGTACTACCAGTCTTGGGAGATTGTATACTGTAATTATTTCCGCTGTTAGTTTTTATTAAAAAAAATGGCTTCAAAAGGTAATTAAAAAAATCGGCTTACCCAGTCTTAGATACTAGGTGCCATCACGGCGCCTGTGGTGGGATTTTGGGTCGTGACAGATTTCTATAATCCCAGCCTTTCCTACATCTTGCCGTGGTACGATTCCTGCATGTCTTACCCAGTGTATACGAAAATACCTTATCTTTCAAGGTTTGTCCTTCATAAACCATTGGCACGATTAGATGTTTGTAGTCTTATAAATTTATTCTCATGTAACTGCTATTCATAATGGTCAGCTGTGGTAAACGCCCCAACCTTTCAAATTCTAAACGTCCTAGTGTTTCGCATTCTAGAATTAATCACGAAACAAAATGTTAAAATGTTGTTCCTCAGTTGAATATTCACAATTTAAGTGCAGTAGAGACACAATTTAAGTGCAGTAGAGAGACAAACTAGAGAGAAGGCAAAGCAATTTTCAATTTGTTTTCATTTTAGGAAAACACAAATATACAAATGATTTGTGGAGGTTCATTGTTTATACGGGAAAAGGCCAACAATATCCCTAACGTATTGAAAATGAATCAAAAATACCCTCCGTTAATCTTTTTGTCCGCAGATATCCCTAACGTTTGTTTTTGGACTCAAACTTACCCCTATATCTAATAAAAGGGCCAACAATACCCCTAACGTATTGGAAATGGCTCAAACAAAATTTCGTTAACCTTTTGGTCCGCAAATCCCCATAACGTTTGGTTTTGGACTCAAACTTACCCCTATATCTAACAAAACTAACCTGATCAATATTTTGACTTTAACTTCGCCATGTGAATTTTCTTAATCCGCCGCGAATATTATATGTATTAAATAAATCCACTTGTATCTTTTATAATACCCAACGACCTTTACCCGCTCCTATATATTTGGACGGTCGGCTAAAAACAATTACATTCGCTAGTTAAATATATAAAAAATATACATTGATTATATATAAAAATTTATACATTATACATTAATATTTTAATATATATTTTACATAATATTAGTTTTAGGAAAAATTATTTGGTGTAGTTTTGCCTTCAAAATTTGTAGATCTTAACAAGTTTAAAAAAATATAAATTTTAATTTGCAAACATAAAAATGATAATGTCTATTTATATGATTCTAAAGGAGAAGCAAAGAAATAGATGGAAAGAAAATTATTTAAAACCTTTAATTATATACATATCCAACTGCTTAGCACATTAATGGACTTCACATGATCTTTTCAATGGGAACTAATAGTGTTTTAATATATAACGATAGAGCTAGAATATTTGCAAAAATTGTCGTTCCATTGTCAGATTTGCTTAATAAATTCGAGTTATAGATCATAATTAATAGGGAAAACTACACCGTATACTTTCTCCTAAAAATAATATCATGTAAATATATATTAAAATATTAATGTATAATAATACATATTTTTATACATAATCAATGTATATATTTTTATATATTTAACTAGCGAATATAATTATTTTTTCCCAACCATCCAAATATATAGGAGCGGTCAGGGTCGTTGGATATTTTAAAAGATACAAGTGGATTTTATTTAATACAAATAATACACATGGCAGGTTAAGAAAATGTCACATAGCAAAGTTAAAGTCAAAAAATGGATCACGTTAGTTCTGTTAGATATAGGGGTAACTTTGAGCCCAAAAATAAACGTTAGGGGCATTTGTGGACCAAAACGTTAACAAAGGGTATTTTTGAACCATTTTCAATATGTTAGGGGTATTGTTTTCCCTTTTGTTAGATATAGGGGTAAGTTTGAGCCCAAAAACGAACGTTAGAGACATTTGCGGACCAAAAGGTTAACAGAGGGTATTTTTGAGCCACTTTCAATACGTTAGGGGTATTGTTGTTACTTTTCCGTTGTTTATAACAGACTCACGTGCACCTCTCAAACTAACTTTCCTACTTGATCTCTAAGTTTATATATTTACATTTAAGTCCCTTCATCCTAATTAGTATTACTCCCTCCGGTCCACAATAAGTGATCAATTTGCTTTGGGCACGCCCATTAAGAAAATACTAAATTTTATACAAAAATACCTAGTATGACTAAACTTCCCTTAATTAAATATTGCAGCATAGTTATAGTAGCACTTACTTCTCTTCTCAAATCACTACATTAATCAAAATAAAATTTGAAACTTTTGCTACAATTTTAAGATCTTCGAAAAAACAAACTAGAGCCAATGTTTTCAATTTTTGCCACCAAATCTATCGTATAAAAGGAAGCCCAATTTCCAGGTTATTGTTAAACATGGCTAAAATGGAAAAGCACCAAATTTCTCCACTTCAAATTGATCTAAACATTCCTTTAGAATCTGAGGATGAGCATGTTGGTGGAGAACAACTACCTGATCTTAATGAAGATGTATTTCCCGACCTCAATCTTATTCTCGATGAAGAAGATGACACACAACTTAGTGGAGAATTGCAAGCATCACTAGAAGAACGAAGCATAAATTCTGGTAATTACACTTTTTAAAATACTGAAGACACCTTTTATTTTATTTTTACTTTTTTCATAAGCTGGTCTTTGTTTTTAAAAAATATTATTTAAACAGAGGCAAATGAAGAACTATCACAACCAGAGAAAAAAAGAATTTAAGCAACAATGAACGAATAGCTGTGTATGAGATGTTACTGCAAAAAAAGTTTCAATAAAAATTTGAGGCAAGGAGCGACAAAGATGGTGGCAACAAAATTTTCAACTAGTAAAAGAATAGTTCAACGTATCTGGAACCGATCAAATCAGGGTAAAGGTACTTCTGAAACTGTATGCAGTAGAAAGCCAAGAAATTATGGTCGTAAGAGGGTGAAAATTAACTTAAATCAAATGCGTGATATCCCTTTACGAAATCGAATAACTCTCGAATCTCTAGCTTCTGTGATGAATGTGAAGAAGTCCACTTTGATTAGGCGTTTACATTGAGGAGAAATAAAGAGACATTCAAATGCTATAAAGCCGCATCTAAAAGATGAAAATAAAATAACTTGATTGCGATTTTGCTTGTCGATGCTTGATAGAATACCACACGATCTAGTGTTTATGGACATGTTCAACACTGTGCATATAGATGAGAAATGGTTCTATATGACCAAAAAAATCGGAGAATTATTATTTGCTTCCGGATGAAATAACTCCATTACGCACTTGTAAAAGCAAATAGAGCAGCCGACACTCTTGAGACAAAACCAATAACTTCAGTAACAAAAGACATAGTAAGGTCATATTTGATTGAAAAAGTCATTTCTGCTATCAAAGCAAAGTGGTTGAGAGAAGACTTAAATCATCCAATATTTATTTAACAAGATAATGCTCGAACACACATCCAACTTGTTGATGAAGATCTTTGCCGAGTAGCGACACAAAATGGGTTTGACATTCGTTTAACGAGTCAACCACCCAATTCTCCAGATTTGAATGTGTTAGATCTGGTATGTTTAGAGCTATTCGGTCCTTACATCATAAGGAGTCATCTACAACTATTGATGAGTTACTTACTGCAGTAACGAAATCATTTAAAGATTTTTCAACAACAAAGTCGAATAATATATTTCTAACACTGCAGTCATGCATGGTAGAAATAATGCAAGCAAAAGGTTGTTATAATTACAAAATTCCCCATCTTAGTAAAGCTATACTAGAAAAGAAAGGCCAACTTCCTTCATAGCTAAAATGTAATGCTTCATTGGTGTCACGACCCAAAATCCAACTAATCATGATGGCACCTAACCCAACCCGCTAGGTAAGCCAACTTTCAACTATCCAATTCCAATAATAATTATTAAAGAAATTTAAGTAAATAATTATCTTAACCTTATACATTCCCCAAGAACTGGTAGTACAAATCATGAGCTTCTAAGAATAGAGTATACAAAGTGAAAATAAAATAAATACATAGTTTATCTGAATATTACATAAACAGAGCTTTTATAAAATCTAAGGCTACCCTGAACAAGGGGCAGCTACAGTAGGAACGCAGGTACATCTTCAAGTCCCGCAACCATCGAGCACAGCAACAATAACAACCAACATCTGCACGCAATGTGCATAAGTATAATATCAGTACAACCGACCCCATGTACTGAGTAAGTAACAAACCTAGCCGTAGGTTGAAAGTAGTGACGAGCTTCTACCAAAGTCGGGTCCAAAACCAATAGTCCACAACAATCCATAACAACATAAAGCAAATAATATCAGAAGTAACTCAGGAATAAAATACTCAGCCAAATAATGATTTTAAAAAAATAGTAGTTCTTTCTTTCAAATATATCAGTGAAAACCCAAATCGTTTGCCGAAGTTGCCAATAACATGAATAGTTTAAAAATAATAAATTTCTCCAAAACTCTTCTCAATAATAAATAATATGTTTCATTTTCCTTCCGGATAACTCATGTAAAACAAATGCATCACTATGCCCATCTATCAAAATGTGTGAGAAATCATGAATGATCTGATGTTGTACAGCATGAGGAAAAACAATACATCTATATGCATGTATGTCATGTGTGCATGCCAATGTGATGCAATTCAGTGATAAAATCATAAACAGCCCCTCGGGCAGAACATCACTCAGATATAGCCCCTCGGGCAAACCTCACAGTTACTCGTGCCACTTGGGCATACCTCACAATCACTCTAGCCACTCGGGCATACCTCACAATCACTCTTACCACTCGAGCATACCTCACAATCACTCTTGCCACTCGGGCATACCTCACAATCACTCATGCCAACCAGTCACTCAGCACTTGGCACTCGGCACTCGGCACTCAGTAGGTACCTATGTTCACTGGAGGTATGTATAGACTCCGGAGGGGCTCCTTCAGCCCAAGCGCTATAATCTGCACGGACAACTCATGTGCTGCACGGACAACTCACGTGCTATAATAATAAAGTATGCTGCAGGCGGGCAGCCCTGATCCACACTCATCCTTACAATCAGGCCCTCGGCCGATATCAAATATGTTGCGGGGTGTAGCCCGATCCCATAAATATGTAACATGCTGCGGCGTGCAGCCCGATCCCATAAATATGTAACATGCTGCGGCGTGCAGCCCGATCCCATATATATGTAACATAAATTAGGCCCCCGGCCTCACTTAGTCATAAACCTCTCAAGCCACTCAGGCATTTCAATAACACAGGGTATTCAGCCCAAAATATTTATATGCATCAAAATAAAGTCATAAAACCGAGTTATGATATGCAATGAAATGAATATGACTGAGAATGAATTTGGAATTTAACACAATAATTCACAACAATATGACCTCTAAGGGTCCCAATAATACTTCCACATAGCCTTAACATGATTTTTAATATGCTTTTCAGCTCAATTTCTTTAACACATAAAACCACATGAAAAATGCCAAGATCATTTAACTATAACATTCCACAGAAATAATTATGTCACAATTTCTATAGTGCACGCCCACACGCCTATCACCTAGCATGTGCGTCACCTCCCAAAATTCACAAAATACATATATTCAGGGTTCATACCCTCAACTCTAAGATTAAAAGAGTTACTTACCTCGAACAAGCCGAATCCAATGTCGAGCAAGCTAAACAATGCTCCAGAAATCCCATAATGCGCGTATCAACTCCCGAACGGCTCGAATCTACCACAATTAATTTGATTCGGTCCACACAATTTATAGAAATTAATTCCATATCAAAATGCTAATAGTTTCCACAAAATCCGAAATTACGCCCCAAAAATCACATGTGGGCCCACATCTCGAAATCCGATGAAACTCATAAAATACGACAACCCATCCAATTATAAGTTCAACCATACTAATTTCACTCAAATCCGACTCCAAATCGGTATTCAAACTTGAAAAATTCTTTTTGTGACATTAGAGAAATTTCTTTCTATTTCTCTTGAAGATTCAATAAACTTACACCAAAAATTAAGATTAATTCATGGAATATAATGACAACGGAGTTAAGAACACTTATCCCAGTTGTGTGAAAAATTTCCTCTCCAAAATCGCCCAAACCGTGCTCCAAAATTCGAGAATGAGAAAAATTCTCGGAACCCTCGTTTTAAACACTGCCCAGGCATTTCCGCACCTAAGGTGCCTGGGCTCGCACCTGCGCATCCGCTTTTGCGGACAAAAATACGCGCCAGCAAAAACAGCCAGCCTCCAAAAACCTCGCATCTGCGGCCCTTTGCTCGCATCTGCGGGCTCGCACATGCGCAAACCTTTCGCACCTGCGATCGCCCCAGGCCAGCCCCAGTCCGTATCTGCGCTAACACCTTCGCACTTGCAGCCTCGCAGATGCGACAAATTCCTCGCACCTGCGAGCACTGCCCAGTCCCACTCTTGGCCGCTTCTGCGACTGATCTCGCGCACATGCGGCTTCGCACCTGCGATCAAAAGCTTCGCAGGTGCGATCACACCAGTAGGCAGCAGTTCCAGAAATGTTTCAAGTTGAATTTGATCCGTCAACCATCCGAAACTCACCCGAGCCACTCGGGACCCCGTCCAAATACACCAACAAGTCCTAAAACACACCACGGACCTACGCGAGGCCTCAAATCACATCAAACAACCTCAAAAATATGAACTACACATGGATTCAAGTGTAATAAATTTTGAAAATTTTAAATTCTACAAACGACGCTGAAACCTATCAAATCACGTCTGATTGACTTCAATTTTTCATACAAGTCAGATTTCACATTACGGTCCTATTCAAATTTCCAGAATCGGATTCCGACCCCGATATCAAAAAGTCAATCCCCGGTCAAACTTTCCAAAAATTCAACTTTCGGCAATTCAAGCCAAATTCCACTACGGACCTCCAAATAATTTTCCGGGCACGCTCCTAAGTCCAAAATCACTATACAGAGCTATTGGAATCATCAAAATTCAAATCCGAGGTCGTTTACACCTAAGTCCGCATCCGGTCACTATTTTAACTTAAGCTTTAAACCTTGGAACTAAGTGTTCCAATTCCTTCAAAAACCTCACTGGACCCGAACCAATTACCCCAACAAATTTACACAACAATTGTAAAGTATAATTAGAGCAGTAAAGGGGGAAGCGGGGTTATAATACTCAAAATGACTGGTCGGGTCATTATATTCTCCCCCACTTAAACATAAGTTTGTCCTCGAACGTGCCAAGAGTTGTTTCCAAGCCATCAAATCACTGTTCCATCTTACCACACACGTACCCGTGGGTGAACCCACATCACCCTATTCTATATAGGCTTGACTACACAATGCAACTGAAAATCATTAATTTATCCTTATCCCATAAACCTTTGGAATTAAATTTCCAAACTTTAGAATTTCTTTCAAGACACGAATGCTACATTTACACAATGTATGAGTCCAAACAAGTTGCATCGAGCTATAACTTTAACCACAGATATAATCAACCAACATATTACACTACTCGCATGCTCGCAGCACTATTCCTGATCGCAGTGACTACTCCAAAACCAACCGCATACTAGTATTAAACCCATATCGAGCCAAACCTCACCCCCAAAACCTTCGTACTCTGTTGATAATAAAAGAAACACGCGAAAATTCATGAACACTTACCAGATGAACAAGTCACGAAACTCTCTCGCCCCAACCAGAACCATAATCGTTTTCTGAGCCGACTTTCAATATCATCCTTTTGTAGCTGCCCCTTGTTCAGGGTAGCCTTAGATTTTATAAAAGCTCTGTTTATGTACTATTCAGACAGACTCTGTATTTATTTTATTTTCGCTTTGTATACTCTATTCTTAGAAGCTCATGATTTGTACTACCAGTTCTTGGGGAATGTATAAGGTTAAGATAATTATTTACTTAAATTTCTTTAATAATTATTATTGAAATTGGATAGTTGAATGTTGGCTTACCTAACGGGTTGGGTTAGGTGCCATCACGACTAGTTAGATTTTGGATCGTAACAAGGTGGTATCACAGCTCTAGGTTCATAGGTTCTACAAGTCATGAGCAAGTGTCTAGTAGAGTCTTCCGGATCAGTATGATGACGTCCATACTTATCTTCGAGAGGCTACAGGGTATTTAGGGTATATACTTCCCATCTTTCTTTCCTTATCATGCGATATTGATCCAGCTTGAGACATTACTCTTTGAATTCCTTCCACGTATTCGTATGCGCACATGAGCGCTCGGTATCAGCTATGCATCGCCAGCTTGTGATTTTATGAACGAGATTCAAGATGTGTATTTTGTGTGTTGGTGATGGGACAGTCTAGAGGACTTGAGGCCAGGTTTAGACCGCGGCTTAGGCTCGGTAGATTCAGTTGTAACCTGTATATTTGGACTCATATGTCCGGTAATATCCATATGGGGGAAGTTGTGGCTCGATGAGCGGCAGAATGGATTTGTGATGAGTATGATGTAAATGCGGGATGTATTAAGACGATTTGAATATGACGAGAAGTGTTTCCTTGAAATGTAAAGGAAAGGTCATTGGGTGCTTGATTTTCGAATTGATATGGCGTATAGTCTCCAGTATGAATGTTTTGAGGATCTTTCACATTGTTAAATTTTGGGATAAAACTAAATTCTCACGTCTGGTTAATGAGTTTGGACTCAGATAGACTAAGTGATTGTATAGTGATTGTGAATGCGAAAGGGTATAACAAGATACCAGATTGAGGCTAAGCAGGTAGATTATCTCCTACGGAGTAACCTACGTAGGTGTATTCCTTATGATATGAATAGAGAGTTTCTTTTCTGCCGACGGGGTGTATGGGTGGAGATTTGAATTTGAATCTGGCTGATAAAGTTGACTTGAGTGTCAAGACAATAAATGCGAGCTTAGTGTATGATTGAGGTATTTTATGGTTGGCGTTGTATGAGCTTGAGAAAGATTTTTCGTTGAACCGACTGCGGTATTATGACAGTAATAGAGTATGGATATTGCGAGTTATCTAGTGTTTAAATTTATGGCTTTGAGCCAAGTGGGAGAGTCTGCTATTGACAATTTGATTTCATGGTTAGGTGTTAAAATTTAATTTTGGTCTGAGGAATATTTGTGGGTTAGCTATGACTTGCAGAATTTGAGATCGAGGATGACTCAAATAAGGAAATTCCTGGTTAAGGATTATATTGTACATATGAGTATATGAAATTCGTGGGATGAGTGAGTTGTTATTGGTGAATGACATAGTGCGCACGGAGTATGAATTTGATTGGGGGTATTAGAGTAGAGTTACTTCTTTGAGTGTTGTTGTGCTAATGGGGCACGTAACTTTTGACACATTTGGGCGGTGCAATTAGATGTGAGCAAAGTGGGTGACTCTCGAGAAAATTCCAGTTGGTTTGAGAATTATATATAGTAATTGAGAATGCTTCCGGACTTGTGTATGGATTCTACATTTTTGTGTAAGGAAGGTAAGAAGAACAATTTCAAATTCACAAAAGGTATTCTCAAAGTGAGTGTCACAGTTGTGGTTTTTTTTTATTTTTTTTCAAATGATGGCATGATAGACGCGGGGAGTTATGTGAGATTAAGGTTGGCGTGTGCAAGGTCACGGTTTAGCTTTGAAAGGGAGGTCATAAATCCTTAGAGGCATGAACAGTTTTCGATGTCTAGATGAATACTACTTGGTGTTGTATGAGAAGGGGGCAGACTTCAGAAGGCGCATAGGTGAGACAGAATATATTATCTCTTAGAAATTAAAAGACGGTGATATATGACCGCTGAAATATGTAACAGAAATGAAAGTTAAATACATCCTCTCAGAGCAACAGTCACTCAGTCCTCTTATTCACTCCAACCTCACAATCACTCATTCCTTACAATCGCTCTGCACTCGGCACTCGTACTCAGTAGGTTCCTGCGCTTACTGGGGGGTGTGTATAGACTCCGGAGGGTCTCCTTCAGCCCAAGTGCTATAACAAGCCAATCATGGCATAAATCAATGAAACATGTTACGGGTGCAACCCGATTCAATAAATATCCTCACAATCAGGCCCTCGGCCTCACTCGGTCATCAACATCTCCAGTCTCTCGGGCTCTCAGAAATCATGATAATCAGCCTAAACAAGAATGACTTACGGATATATAAAGTAGCATTGTGATACTCACATGATTGATAGACTGCTGATATTAAAATTTTGTCAAGTGGCACGGAAGAATTTTTAAAGTATTTCTCGTGGGATGATCGTGTATGAGAGAGGTGTTAGACATTCGGGCGGTAGAGATGGAATCAAATATGGTGATTCGCGTGTTCTATGGATTTGAAGAGTAGGAGTTCTCAGGAGCGAATTGTTTCATGGTTGTGGACTGTGAAGTTGTGACCGGAGCTAGCCAGATGATAAAATGTGTTATGATTCAGTCATTATGAATTTTCAAAAGAATTTGTATCTATTTGTGGGTAACCCGAGTTGATTTGGCGGTCCATTGGTAGGCTCAATTAAGATGTGTATTGTACACCGAGCCATAATGGTTGGCTACATACTGTTATTGTTGAGGGATGTGTCATTCGGTTGATGCTGAGCTTATTCGTGTTCTGAGATGATTTGTGAGTTACTCCTTTATGCTTCGAGGAGTTGTGATTCATTGGTTATGTGCACAGATGGTGCGGTTCTATTTAAGCTTTATAGTGAAATTTGAGCGTGATGAGTATTTGGGTATTGCATGATCGATTGTGTAACGGTTATGTTCTTTCAGGTTTTGTGTGGCATTTTTGTCATTTGTCTCTCCATGGTTATTGATTTTGAGCAGGGTGGCTCGGGGTATATAATATGGACCAACGTTCGGATGGGGACATCTATTGCAACGGAGCTATGTTAAGGTATGAACCTTGTGTTAGAATCGGGTGATGGTGCTACGGTGTATGATGAATTTTCAGCATTTCGTTATGGCGGTACTTGTTAATCTTGCGAGGCAGTTCTCTCATTTGAGTTATTTTCATGACTGAGTACATTTGAATTGTTGCATATTGGTGCATGGATGGCATGGGCTATGGCTCTGAGTTATATTGGTGTGGCATGTCCGTGGAACAGTTGTGTTTAGTAATATAAGGTCATTGGACCTAGAATGGGTACTATCAGGTTCGATTACGTTATGTTAGGAGGAACGCAGGTAGATCTTCAAGTCCCGCAACCATCGAGCACAGCAACAACAACGTCCAACATCTGCACGCAATGTGCAGAGGTGTAGTATCAGTACAACCGACCCCATATACTGAGTAAGTAACAAACCTAGTCGTAGGTTGAAAGTAGTGATGAGCTTCTACCAAGGTTAGATCCAAAACCAATAGTCCACAACAATCCATAACAACATAAAGCAAATAATAGCAGAAGTAACTCAGGGATAAAATACTCAGCCATATAATGATTTAAAAAAATAGTAGTTCTTTCTTTCAAATACATCAGTGAAAACCCAAATCGTTTGCCGAAGTTGCCAATAATATGAATACTTTAAAAACAATAAATTTCTCCAAAAATCTTCTCAATAATAAATAATATGTTTTATTTTCCTTTCGGATAACCCGTGTAACACAAATGCATCACTATGCCCATCTGTAAGATCAAGAAGAAGGAAAACCCCGATGATAAGAGAAAAGGAAAAACGATAGTTAATGATGAGATTATTAGAGACGTTGAAGAATTTATCAATTTCGCTCTACAGGAAGACAACTATGGAATGTGGAAGGATATACTTGTCGCAAAGGATGATGATCAAAAGAATATTGAATACATAGAGGGAGACAAACTTTGAGACCAATTGCTTGCTCTGTTGGGTTTCGAAGACAATGCCGAATACATAGAGTGGGATGAAGTCGAAGACGATCAACTTGCTAATTTATTGGATTCCGCAGACGATATTGATCTGGATGTTATAGAATTTATCTAAATTGGATGCTAATTGCTTTTTCAATTGACGACGAGAATATACGTACTCTAATATATTTAGTAGCTAATTTAGTTTGATAGTAGATAAAGTTAAAGTTACAAGTTTTGTAATATTTTCTCTAAGCTATGACTCAATCAATATATTCTGAAGTTTTACTTGCATATCTCACATAAATTTGTAAGTAGTTAGTACTATATGGTCAATGTAAATATGGTCCTTGTTAGTTTATTAAGATTAATTGTCACCTTCTGATGCTACTGTCATCTGGTTATTATTGTAGTTCCTTATTAATTTAATAACTATATATACAAGTTATCCAGTTGCGGAGCGAGAAGATTTAAGTTCAATATTCTGCAGAGTTTAGTTAATAGTGGATATTTGGGTCTAGATGTTCAAAATAAAATCTGCAAGACCTGTGATTGTGTACTAGTGTATAATGGATTGTAACTCCTCTATGTGGGTATAGATTGTTCAAAGGACTAAGAAAATCATATTTTCATTAATTACTCTATACTTGCATTGTTTACGATGCTCAAATGTGGCTTAGTATGTCAATTATCATTAGATCTAAGCTCTAACGTGGTACTAATACTACTATATATAGTATATCTTTTGTATACTGCATGATCAGTGAAGATGGACTACTTTTAAAAGCAATATATAAATAGAATATTAGAGGAATGTAGCATGTTAGAAGTTTTCGTTGAACCTTAGTTAGGGGCTTTGGCTTAGTCCCAATATGATTTGTGTTCTTGTAAATTATTGTAGACGAAAATTGAGGAATAGTTGTTGCTTTTATTCTAATGAGAGTGTATTACAATGAAGCACAAGATAGATTTTAAGCCCTCCCTAATAGTGACCTGAAGAATCTGTATAAGAAAGCTGTGACATCTCAGCTCATTGTCATGGCTATACAATTTTCAAATGCAAATTGGAAAAGAACATATTTCGTCAATATTATATTCCCTCAGTTTCAATTTATTTGATCTTATTTGACTGGGCACGGAGTCTTAGAAAAGAAAGAAGACTTTTAAACTTGTGGCATAAAATGAGGCACATATATTTTGTGTGGCTACAAATCATTGTATGAAGGTAAATTGTTTCCAAATAAGGAAATGAGTCATTCTTTTTTGCACGGACTAAGAAAAAATAGGTTCACATAAATTGAAATAGAGGGAGTATTACTTTATAAAATTGCACTGAATGACCTAAGTCAGTGAAAAGAACTGCAAACGAACATAAAACGAATCAAAACATTAGTGAGGTTCCACCATAGCCAAAATAGAAAACAAAGACAAATTGTCCATATTTGAGACATGCTCCTGAAATTTTCTCATTCTTCACTAATTCGAGTTTAATTTACCATTACATGGATAAATTAAACTAATGTTGTTAGTAAAAGAAAGAAGAAAATAGAAATAAAAGAACACAAAGAAGAAAGGCTTTACATATTGCGCTCGTGTTACATCAAGATACTTCCACGAAACGGAAATCCAAACAAACCTGAGAATTGATTTTAATGTTTTTATATGGAATTGAAAAATAAAGTAATCAAACTCATTAAGAGAATACACCTTTTAAGAGAGAGAACACACAGTCTGGCCACTGGTTGTAGGTACCTCTTTCAATTCAGTGCTTTTCTATACCAAAGCGAAAGCTGAATTCCCTCGATGTTATAATTACTGACTTTATAATGCTCAATTAGCAGCAAAATTTCTTACCAGAATCTTTAAATGTTCTGATTGTCAAGTTGTGTATCCCCGGCAAATTCTGGCCTCTTTTGACGCTGCTACATGAAATCTTCAGTTTCCTCTCCTGGTGTAACTGCACCTGCGGAGCTTTGATCGCAGGTGCGAGCTCGCAGGTGTGGGCTGTGATGCGCAGATGCGGTTTGGAGGGGAGTGTGCAAGTGGTTGCAGGTGCAAAGCGTTTTCCGCACCTGCGTGGCCGCAGGTGCGACGAGAGGTGCGCAGAAGCGGAAGCTGATGAGCTGGGAGAGCAGAAGCGGCTTGGATGCTCGCAGAAGCGGAGTGAGGGACCGTAGGGGCGGTATGAACCGCAGATGCGTTGGTGATGTCGCTTCAGTAACGCTGCAGAAGCGGTTAAGTGTCCGCAGAAGCATAAAGCCTGGGCAGATTATTAAAACAAGAGTTCGCGATTTTGGCTTCATTTTAAACATTTCAAGCTCGGTTTAGGCGATTCTTGAGAGGGTTTTCGAGGGGATTCTTGAGGTAAGTCCCCTGTGCTCATTTTTGATCAATAATCTTGCTTCCCCATTGATTTTCCCACCTAGTTGGTGTGCATTTAAGGTGTAAATTGGGAGTTTGAGGCTAGAAATTTGGAGAGTTTGATTTGGGGATTTGGTGTTGGACTTTGATAAATTTGGTATAGTTAGACTCATGGTTGAGTGGCTTTCGGGTTTTGTGACTTTTATCGAATTTAGAGACGTGGGCCTGGGGACCGGCTTTTGAGCCGATCTTTTATTTTGATTAATAGCTTAGCATTTTCTTATGGAGTTGATTTCTTTAGATCGTATTGATTATATCGCATTGTTTATCGCTAGGTTCGAGGCATTCAGAGTCCGTTTCGCGAGGCAAAGATGTGTTGGAGTAGTGATTTGCTCGGATTGAGGTAAGTAACAGTTCTAAAGTTGGTTCTGAGGGTACGAAACCCTGTATTACGTGTCATGTATTTGGTTTTGAGGTGATGCACATGCTAGGTGACGGGCGTGTGGGCGTGCACCGTAGAAATTGTGACTTGGTCAAATTTCGTGGAACCGTATAATTGAATAATCTGTCCTTATCTGTACATTCTCCATGTAGTAGAGGAATTGAACCACAAATCATGTTAGAATCATATTTAGACTATGTGTTTGCACTGTAGGGACCCACAAAGGTCGTGTACATGTTGAATTATCTGCAAAATTATTGTTTTGTACTCAGTCTCAATTTTACTTGTTATTATATCTCAGTCTCTATTGTTTCTTGTTGATACATTATATCATTTCTGTTGGGGCTGATTTTCATGTTCACTGAGAGCCCGAGAGACTGGAGAGATAGATGGCTGAGTGAGGCTGAGGGCTTGATTGTGAGATATTGATACTATAGCACGTGAGTTGTCCGTGCAGATCTAGATATTATACTATAGCATGCGAGTTGTTCATGCAGTACGTGAGTTATCCATGCAGATCCAGATATTATACTATAGCACGTGAGTTGTCCGAGCAAATTATAACGCTTGGGCTGAAAGAGCCCCTATGGAGTCTGCACACACCCCCAGTGAGTGCAGGTACCTACTGAGTGCGAGTGTCAAGTGCTGAGGGAATGTGAGGGCTGAGTGACTGTGGCCCTAAGAGGATGCATTTGATTTCATTATTGTTTCACTTAACTGCCATATATCAGTGTCTTGAATCTTTTAAAAGATATTGCACTCTGTTTCACTTAAACTTCTCATGGAGTAACTGCTTGATCTAATTTATCGAACTTGAGAGCATGCCTACTTTTCTATATTGAAATCACTGTAATCGAACTATAAATGTGAAACTCTTCACTACTTTCAGTTCTTTATTTAGTCTTGTTACTTACTGAGTTGGTTGTACTCACGCTATACCATGCACCTTGTGTGCAGACCCAGGTTCATCCGGTCACGACAGTTGCTGAGTTATGGAGTTCGAATTCTCGGAGACTATTGAGGTAGCTGCTTGGCATTTCGCATACCTTGTTTATCATTCCCTATCTTTCCACTTATTGTATTTAGTTTCAGAGTATCATAGACAGTATTTTCTAAATTTGTGATGTATAGATGCTCATGTACTTAGTGACATCCCGATGTTGGGAATTTTCGCATTGTGTTTTTGATTTTTAATCCTGTTTATGAGAAGTTTTATTATTTAAACTGTTTTACATCCATTTTTTGTTAAACGTGTTGGAGTTATTTCATAAATGCCGGCTTTCCTAGTACCAGGATAGGCGCCATCACAATAGGTTAGGATTTTGGATCGTGACAAGTTGGTATTAGAGCCTAGGTTACATAGGTCTCACGAGTCATGAGAAGGTTCAGTAGAGTCTTGCAGATCGGTACGGAGACGTCTTTACTTATCTTCGAGAGGCTGCCGAACCCTTAGGAAATTTCACATTCTTGTATTCTTATCGTGCAGATGGTTGGTTCTGGTAACTAAACTTCTGTATTCTATTCTCTCATAAATGGTGAGGACACGTGCTACCAGACAGGATCGACAACCACCACCATCTAGGGCCACGAGAGGCCGAGGTCGCGGTAGGGGCCGCAGTAGGGGTAGAGGTACAGCTCGTACATAAGCTAGAGCTACACCTGCAGATCCAGTAGTTGCTCCAGCTCAGGAGAAGGTCCCAAATGTAGTTGAGCCAGTGGGGCTAGCTCAGACACCAGTTGTTCCCATTGTGCTTCCAAGACTTCAGGAGGCTTTAACCCAGATATTGACGGTTTGCACCGGACTTGCTCAGGTGGTATCGGCTCAGGTCGTGCCAACCCCTTCTTAGTCCGGGGGAGGTACTCATACCCCCGCTGCCTGTACTCCAGAGAAGGTGATGCAGGGACATCAGACACCGGAGGTACTACCAGCCCAGCCGGTTGTAGCTGCTTAGGCCCCAGTGATCCCCGTCATGACTAATGATGAGCAGAGGAGACTTGCGAGATTTGGGAGGCTTCAGCCTCCATCATTTAGCGGTGCTAAGTCGAAGGATGCCTAGGGCTTCTTGGACAAGTGCCTGTGGATTCTTAGTACAACAGGCATTCTGGAGACCAGTGGGGTCTCGTTCACTATTTTTCAATTTTATGGGGTTGCCTTCAGATGGTGGGAGCCTTATGAGAGGCGCAGGCCGGTCAGTGCAACACCACTTACATGGCAGGATTTCTCCGTTCTCTTCTTGGAGAAGTTCGTGTCGTAGTCTCGTAGGGAGGAGTTGCGCAGACAATTTGACCAGCTTTGGCAGGATGCCATGTTTGTGACCCAGTACGAGATGAGGTTTTCTGAGTTAGCTCGCCACGCAGTTTGGTTAGTTCCCACTGATAGGGAGAGGATCATGAGGTTCATTGATGGCTTCACGTATCAGCTGCGGTTGCTGATGACTAGGGAGAGGGTATCTGGTGCCACTTTTGATGATGTGGTTGACATTGCTCGGCAGATAGAGATGGTCCGTAGCCAGGAGCACGGTGAGAGGGAGGCCAAGAGTCCTCAAGGTTCGGGTAGTTTCGGTGGTGTACCTTCTGGGGGCAGTCTTACCAAAGCAAGGGTCGTCCTTATAGGCCCGCTCAGACGACTCATCCAGCTCATCTTGTCACATCAGCTAGCCACGATTCTTACAGTGCTCACTCGGGCCAGTCTTCATTCAGTGCACTACCAGCGCAGAGTTCTCACCATGCCTCGTCTGCTCAGGTTTCTATAGGTAGTTCCTCGGGTTATCAGGAGTAGCAGTTCCGCTAGAGGAAGGGTTGTTTGAGTGCAGAGACTTTGGTCATCTCAAGAGAGATTTCCCTAGGTTGTTGGGTGGGGCTCCACCGTATAGTTCTCGGCCGATGGCACAAGCACTAGCAGTTATACCACCCACTCAGCCAGCTCGGGGTGGGGCCCAAGCATCTAGAGGCCGCCCTAGAGGGGGAGGCCGTTCGGGGGGCAGTCAGGCCCGATTATATGTTATCCCTACCAGACCAGATGTTGTTGCCTCCGATGCAGTGATCACAAGTATTGTCTTAGTATGCCACAAGAATGCCTCTGCATTATTTGACCCTGGTTTCATTTATTCGTATGTATCATCGTATTTTCCTCATTATCTAGATATGCCCCATGAGTCCTTAGTTTCATCTGTTCATGTATGTACGCCAGTGGGCGATACCTTTGCTGTGGACCGTGTATATCGGTCATGTGTGGTGACTATTAGGGGATTAGAGACTAGAGCTGATATCTTATTGCTTAGTATGGTGGACTTCGATGTGATCTTGGGTATGGATTAGTTGTCTCCATGTCATGTTGTTTTGGATTGTCAAGCTAAGACCGTGACGTTGGCGATGCCGGGGTTTCCAAGTATCGAGTTGAGACGTTCTCTAGACTATGTTCCCAGCAGAATAATTTCATATTTGAAGGCCCAACGGATGGTTGGGAAGGGTTGTTTATCTTATTTGGCCTTTGTGTATTATTGATACTATAGCACGTGAGTTGTACGTGCGGATCCAGATATTATACTATAGCACGTGAGTTGTCTGTGCAACATGTGAGTTATACATGTAGCACGTGAGTTGTCCATGTAGATTATAGCGCTTGGGCTGAAGGAGCCCCTCCGGAGTCTGCACACACCCTCAGTGAGCGCAGGTACCTACTGAGTGCGAGTTCCGAGTGCTGAGGGAATAGAATGGCTGAGTGACTGTGGCCTTAAGAGGATGCATTTAATTTCATTATTGTTGCAGTTAACTGCCATGTATCACTGTATTGAAATTTCTGAAAGATATTACACACTGTTTCACTTAAACTTGTCATGGAGTAACTGTTTGATCTAATTTATCGAACATGAGAGCATGCCTACTTTCCTATGTTGAAATCACTGTAATTGAACTATAACGGTGAAACTCGTCACTACTTTTAAGTCTTTATTTAGTCTTGTTACTTACTGAGTTGGTTGTACTCATGCTACACCCTGTACCTTGTGTACAGACCCAAGTGCATCTGGTCACGACGGTTGCTGAGTTGTGGAGTTCGGATTCTCGGAGACTATCGAGGTAGTTGCTTGGTGTTTTGCCGACCTTGTTTCTCCTTCCCTCTTCCGACTTATTGTATTTAGTTTCAGATTATCATAGATGGTATTTTCCGGACTTGTGATGTATAGATGTTCAAGTACTCAGTGACACCCCGATGTTGGGAATTTTCGCGTTGTGTTTTGGATTTTCTATCCTGTTTATGAGGAGCTTTATTAATTAAACTGCTTTATATCCATTTTTTGTTAAACGTGTTGGAGTTATTTCATAAATATCGGCTTGCCTAGTACCAAGATAGGCGCCATCATGACGGGTTAGGATTTTGGGTCGTCATATCATTTGGATTCGCGCCGGAAAGTCCAACATTGGGGTAAAGTGCTCCCTAACAAAGGCGACTCCATACCTAGGGAGTCAAACCCGAGACCTCTGGTTAAGGATGAAGCAGTACTTACCACTCCACTGCAACCATTGTGGGTGGAGAAAGAATGGTTGTTAAGAGAGAGAGAGAGATAGTATATTAATGTATAAAGCAAAAAATAATTGGAATAGCAAAAGTAAAGGGGTAAAGTATTAGGTAAGATTTGAAAAGAATTTATGTAGATTCAAAATTGATCCCCCACCCAAACGTAATGTGAGAAAGAGAAAGGTTAGCTGTATATTCCTTAATTTGTGCATTCTTTAGTTGTAGCATAATCTTTACAATATGCTAAGATCGTAAAAACAAATATTACTATTAATGGAATAAACAAAAATTAATATCATTTTGTTAAATCTATATTATTATAAAAGTATGAATAAAATATTAGTTTATAAAAATAACCTTATAATATTAAGCCTAATAATTCATAATAAAAGGACATAACCGGAATTCTAGATATTAGTAGGGGTGTCAATGGTTCGGTTCATCATGTAAAAGTCACCAGTAGAACTAGAATGCAATAAAATGTGTTCTTTTATATGACTTAGCAAAACTCTCTAGTCATTTTTATTGTTTAAAGGGTGATGAATTAAAAAAACATAAAAGATGGCCAGAGTATAGATCCATCAACTATTTTATAGCAACGTAACGGAAATCAAGCAAAGACAAAGAAAATATAAATCACACGAGTGGAAAGATATTAACCAAACTGAGACTCAAGAATAAAGTCAATAGAAGATTAAATATTCAAAAGATAAATCTAGATTATATGAAAGGAAACATATTTAATACATTATAGTTTGCTACTCATAATCACTAAAATACTTTATGTCTTGCTAATGAAGATGCTGGAAATAACTTAGTGTAAGTAGAAGTAGCATAATAGGTTTTAGGAATCAATTTTTTGAGTTAAATTACTCGTTGACTTATAAGCGTTTTCATAATTTCAAGGTCCAAAGAAAAATGTAATACTTTATTATTTTTAAACTTACTATATAAATATATTTTTCACATATAAAATTTACTCGCTGCGTTTTGATATTTTTTCGGTTTATTTTTGTAAAATAAAAAACCTACCATAATTATCGGTACAGTTATAGATTTATATAAAAAATATACGGGTTTTTAAAAGAAATCTAAAAATCGGTTCGGTGCGGTACAATTCGGTCGGTTTAGTCGGTTTTTAAATATCCATTGAGGATATACTTCTTTCGGGATGTCTAATTCATATAAAATTGAACAAGTAAATATCTTTAGCCATGTAATCCTATAACTATGAGGATATACTTCTTAAAAATTCATATTACTAATTTAATTTGAAAATATATTATAATGTCCTATTACTAATTTAATTTGAGAATGTATTATATTGTCCAAATTCATTTATAAAATGAGAGAATATATCATTATAAAAGCATAAATACAATATTAATATACCAAAATAGTCCTAAAATAAGCGGAAGAATACATAGGAAAATGACATAACTGTAATAACCTATTTTTTGGACTACAATACCTTCTATGCTAATTTTTAATTTTTAAAATTTTAAAATTAATAAAATCTTTTCTATTAAATTCTTATTAAAAATTTGTAGGAAGGTTTAATAAAATTAATTTCATAAGAATCCTCCGTATTGGCAATACATTATCACTCCATAATGTCCAATACCAAGAAACAATAAAAGTAATATTAAATGGACTGCATAAAGAGTTAAAATTGAGAAAAAGATACCCCCACTTTAGTATATTTTATTTATATTTAAACTATTTTTCTACTCAAATAATATTGTTTTAATCAATATTTCGTGTAATATTGAAAAATACCTAAGTATTAAACAACAACTAAGACCACTAATGATTCTACAAACATAACGATCTAAAAGTGAAATGTCACATCAATCTTTTTTACTCTTTGAGAATAAAATTTATGGTGGATAAAATTATGTGACGACCTGACCGATCGTTTTGAGAGTTGTAGCCCCATTCTCCCATTTACTACTCATTTTGTACTTTATAGCGGTTATGAAATGAGACACTTAGTGTCAAGATTGAAAGCTTAAGTTGAAATGATTGACTAGATGTTGATCTTTGAGTAAACGGCTCCGGAATGAAGTTTTGATGGTTTTGTTAGCTCCGTTGGGTGATTTTGGACTAAGGAACGTGTCCGGATTTTGATTTGGAAGTCCGTAGTGGAATTTGGCTTGAAATGGCAAAAGTTTGAATTTTTGGAAAGTTTGACCGGGAGTGGACTTTTTGATATCGGGGTCGGATTCTAATTTCAGAAGTTGGAGTAGGTGGTGTCATTTGTGACTTGTGTGCTTAAATTTGGGGTCAATCAGACGTGATTTGATAGGTTTCGACATCATTTGTAGAAATTGGAAGTTCAAAGTTCATTAGGCTTGAACCTATGTGTGATTCCTGTTTTTGATGTTGTTTGAGGTGATTTGAGGACTCGACTAAGTTTGTATCGAGTTTTAGGACTCATTGGTATGTTTGCTTGAGGTCCCGGGGGCCTCGGGTTGGTTTTGAATGGTTAACGGATCGAAAATGGGACTTAGTACATTGTTGAAGCTCGAGCTATTCTGGTGTGATCGCACCTGCGAGGGGTTGGCTGCAGGTGCGATGTCGCAGATGCGGCTGGATTTACACAGAAGCGGAGCTGGCTTGGCCTGGGCAGGGCGCAAGTGCGAGGGGTTAACTGCATCTGCGAGCCCGCATGTGCGAGCGAGGCTCCGCAGATGCGGAGTTGAGGGGCAGGCCTGTTTCTGTAGAAGCGGATGGAAGGCCGCAGAAGAGGCTCCGCAGGTGCGGAACCTGGAACGCATATTCGGGCCTGGGGGATTTAAGTGATTTTCGCATAAGTAGAGTATTTACCGCAAAAGCGGTTCCGTAGGTGCGGATATTTGGTCGCAGGTGCGAAAAGCCTAGGCAGATTATTAAAACAAGGGTTCGTTATTTTCACTCATTTTCAAACATTTCAAGCACGGGTTAGGTGATTCTTGAGAGGGTTTTCAAGGGGACTCTTGAGGTAAGTCCCTTGTGCTCATTTTTGATCAATAATCTTTCTTCCCCATTGATTATTTCTCCTAGTTGGTGTGTATTTAAGGTGTACATTGGGGGTTTGAGGCTAGGGATTTGGAGGGTTTGATTTGGAGATTTGGGTGACGATTTGGTGTCGTATTGTTATACATTTGGTATGGTTAGACTCGTGGTTGAGTGAGCTTTGGGATTTTATGACTTTTATCGAATTTCAAGACGTGGACCCGGGGACCGGCTTTTGAGCCGATCTTTTATTTTGATTAATAGCTTAGCATTTTCTTATGGAGTTGATTTATTTAGATCGTATTGATTATATCACATTGTTTATGGCTAGATTCGAGGAATTCAGAGTCCGTTTCGCAAGGCAAGGGTGTGTTGGAGTAGAGATTTGCTCGGATTGAGGTAAGTAACAGTTCTAAATTTGGTTATGAGGGTACGAACCCTGTATTACGTGTCATGTATTTGGTTTTGAGGTGACGCATATGCTAGGTGACGGGCGTGTGGGCATGCACCGTAGGAATTGTGACTTGGTCTAATTTCGTGGAACCGTGTAGTTGAATAATTTGTCCTTATCTATACATTCTCCATGTTGGGGCTGACTTTCATGATCACTAAGAGCCCGAGAGACTAGAGACATTGATGACTGAGTGAGGCCGAGAGCCTGATTGTGAGATATTGATACTATAGAAAGTGAGTTGTCCGTGGGGGATCCAGATATTATACTATAGCACGTGAGTTGTCCGTGCAGCATGTGAGTTATCCGTGTGGATCCAGATATTATAGTATAGCACGTGAGTTGTTCGTGCAGCACGTGAGTTGTCAATGCAGATTATAGTGTTTGGGCTGAAGGAGCCCCTCCGGAGTCTGGAGTGCTGTGATGAAATGATAATGATAATTTGCACGTGAATTATCCGTGCAGTTGTAATATGAAATGAGGGCACGAGGTGCCGGGAAAATATGTTGATTTAATTATCGGCACGAGGTGCTGTGGAAATATGAAAATGGGTTGAGACCCATATTTACGAAAAATATGAAAATGGGCTGAGACCTGTATTTTTATGATTATGAAATGAGGTGTCATATGGTAACTTTTTAATTGAAAGAATTATATTCAAAATATTTATTTGGAAGGATTTTTACTTAGAAAATATTATATGAAAGAATTTTATTTGAAAGATATTTATTTGAGAAAATTATATTTGAAAAGATTTATTGAAAGAATTATATTTGAAAAATAATTATTTGAGAAAATTATATTTGAAAGAGAGTTATCTGGAAGAATTATATGTGAAAGACATTTATTTGAAGGACTTGATTTAATTGGGTGTACTTGTGTTTATTAATTGTTGAATGATATTAATGGTATTCTTGTTGTATGTTGTGCATATCACTGGTTGTTCCTTGTTGTCATATTGTTATTTGTTTCCTATGATTTTGTATTTTATATTGCACAGGTTATTAGACTAGTGAGTGTCTTGACTGTACCTCGTCTCTACTCCATTGAGGTTAGTCTTGATACTTACTGGGTACCGACCGTGGCATACTCATACTACACTTCTGCACATTTTTGTGCAGAGTCAGGTATTGAAGATATCAGACTTGAGCAGAGTTAAAGCGCGATCATAAGGATTCAAGGTAGAGCTGCTTTGTCGTTGAAGTCCCTTGGAGTCTTTTTATTTCATTGTATTGTTAATTTGTAATCAAACAGTATTGTATATTCGGTCCCCATGATCATTCCATGTATTCAGTTAGAATTCGTGACTCAGTACTACCAGTCTTGGGAGGTTGTGTATGGTAATTATTTCCGTTGTTAAATTTTAATTCAAAAAGAAAAATGGCTTCAAAATGTAATAGAAATCGGCTTACCTAGTCTTAGAGACTAGGTGCCATCACGACGCCTGTGGTGGGATTTTGGGTCGTGACAAGTTGGTATCAAAGCTCTAGGTTCATAGGTTCTACGAGTCACGAACGAGTCTAGTAGAGTCTTGTGGATCTGTACGGAGACATCTGTACCTATCTTCGAGAGGTTACACAACTTTTAGGAAATTACCATATCTTTCAATCCTGTCGTGCAGAATTTGTTGAATTTGGAATTTGGACCTTTGTATCTCCATTCTCTCATAGATGGTGAGGACACGTACTGCTGGGTTAGCTGAGCAGGCATCCGCACATACTTCTAGGGCTGCAAGAGGCTGGGGCCGAGGTAGAGGTCGAGGAAGGGCACGTGTTGCGACTAGAGAACCTGTCAGAACAATAGTTGAGAAGCCACTAGTAGCTCCAGTTGGGGGACAGGTACCAGAAGCACCTGTTGTTACCCCCGGACTTCAGGAGACTTTGGCACAGTTCCTGAGTATGTTTGGTATATTAACTCAGGCAGGATTGATATCTGTTGCACCAAACATTCCGTAAATTGGTGGAGTACTTAGACTCCTATCACTACTCCAGAGCAGCAGGTTCACGCTGGTCAGGTTTCGGGTGTAGTACCGGTACAACATGTTATTCTGGTTCGGCCTGAGGTCAGGCTCGAGGCATCAGAAGAAGAACAAAAGAGACTTGAAAGGTTTAAGAAATACGATCCACCAACATTCAGTGGCACAGCTACAGAGGATGCCTAAGAATTTCTAGAAAATTGTCACCGTATTCTCCGTACCATGGGTATCGTGGAGGTTAGCGGAGTTGCTTTTACTACATTTCAACTGTCAGGCTCAGCATATCAGTGGTGGCAAATCTATCAAGAAGGTAGACCAACTGATGCCACATCACCAACTTGGGCTCAATTTTCGGAAATGTTCTTGAAAGAATTTGTTCCCCAAACTCTCCGAGATGCGTGGCGCACAGAGTTTGAACGGTTACGTCAGGGCACTATGACAGTGTCAGAATATGCTATCAGGTTTAGTGAGTTAGCCCGTCATATACCTATCTTAGTTCCTACAATCAGAGAATGGGTCCGCAGATACATTGAGGGGCTCGATTATGATATTAAAATATGCATGGCTCGAGAATTGCAAACTGATGCTTCATTTCAGCAAGTAGTGGAGATTGCAAGGAAGATTGGGGGTGTTTTAGGCGAGGAAAAGGAGTCTAAGGAGGCCAAAAGGTCTTGAAGATCTGGAGGGTTTAGTGGATTTTACTCTTCAGCTAGGACCCATTATAGCGGAGGCTCAAGCAGTCGGTCAGCTAAGTCCGCACATCAGATTACTCGGGGTGCTCCAATTTACAATGCACCACTGACACGAGATTCTTACAGTGGTTATTCTAGTTATCCGGCACAGACTCAGTACGAGCAGCCGCGACCTCAGAGGGGTTGTTATGAGTGTGGTGATACTAGGCATATCATGAGAGATTGTCCCAGACTTGGGAGGGGTGGATTTCATCAGAACACTCCAGCTACAACCTTTATTCCAGTCGATACTCCACGTGCACAATCAGTTAGAGGTGGAGGACAGGTGGGTAGTGGGCGCCTAAAAGGTGGAGGCCCGACCCGTTGATTTAATCCCTATGATTTGGCTGAGGCTAATAAACCAGATGGTGTCGTTACAGGTACGATCCTAATTTTTATTATAAAGGATATTTTTCTTAATTTGATTCGGTTCTGAATATTGAGGTGAGTCCTCCTATTATGCTCCACTTATGGGTGAGCTTCGTAAATTTGTGACCCACTTATATGTTTATCCCTGTTGGGAGATTTGAAGGTGTGAGCTTGTGCCTGTCATTTATTTTTGTACACCATTGAGAGCTATAAGTCCAAAAGTAATTTTTATTATTCATTACAATGGTTTTAATGTGTTTTAGAATAATTAATTCCAATTTTTATGCATTATACGCCTTACCGGTATGAGGGTTCATTATGTGTTGTAAAAATTATTTATGAAATATATTGAAATGAAGAAAGAAAGGAAATTGAAATTTTAGTTGGCACAATGTGCAAAATACTTGTGATTCGGAGTTGAGGACGAGATCCTCGCATTTTATGTATGATGTGAAATATTTAAACCGGGCTACAAGTCGCGGTGGAAGTTACATAAGGACGAGGTCCTTGTGGTGAAATATTTATGAGTTTAAAATTCTTCCTTTGTGAAATGTAATTTGTACAATAATATTAATAGGGATTCATGCATGTTAGGCTTATTTGATAATTCTTGTATATTTTCTGTGCATATTCAGCCATTTTGGTGCTGTAAACATTGAGTTTTAACCTATAAGATGAGTGCCCAGGTGGCGCGCTAAAGGTGACTCGTTAAATCGGATAAATAGTTATGAGGTTTTCATGCCATACATTATGATGTCAGTGTTGTAAAAAATTTGAAACGAGGTACTGGTTAATATGAGATTAATTGATGATGTTGTAATTAATTATGAACAACTTTTAAGACCTAAGATGTGGTGATGAGCATACATATGATGTATTTCATGTCCTGATATCATAATGATAATGCAATGCTTGTAATGTTGAGATCAGTGTTATTGATATATACCTTATGGATGTGTTGTTAGGAGTCGTTTTGGTGTTACTCTGGTAGGTGGATAGGCCCATTTACAGGGGAGACTCTGCCGAAATTTTCTGAAAACTTTGGGAGTTAGAAAACAAAAATTGGGAGATTGATATGTGTGAAAGAAGAGATAAATTATGTTATGTGTTTGAGGACGAATGATCCTAAGCGGGGAAGAATGTAAAACCCCAGAAAAAACAATTTGAAGTACTTCCACACTATCAAGAAAATTGATGTGTGCGTAGGCACGAGTTGCTATATCCAGTTGAGACTAATACAGTGTGTTGTTGTGAAAATCAGACCTTTTGAAATGTTTGGAGTGTAAGGAATTGATCTTAAAGTTTACAAATATGGATAAAAGAAATAAACTCAAATGAGATGATGTTGTCAGGCTTATCTCAAATGCAGTAGCGTGGGATCAACCATGAGTATATGTGTAAAAGTAAAAAAAACATCATCAATTCGGTAACCTTAGAATAATTATTAGCACGTTCGAGGACAAACGTTTGTTTAAGAGGTGGAGAATGTAACGACCCGACTTGTTGTTTTAAGAATTTAAAGCCTCGCCTGGCGGCATAAGACCCTGAGCAGCTTCTTATTATGTGTATTGACTTGCGTGCGTGGTTGAATTCAGTTACCGCATGATTTGGAGTAATTTATGACACTTGGTCCCCAAAACAGAAGCTTAAGTCTTAGGATTTTTACCGTAGTCGGAACTGTGTGAAGACGACTCCATAATGGAATTTTGATGATGTCAATAGCTCCGTATGGTGATTATGGGAGCGTGTCCGGAAAATTATTTGGAGGTCCATAGAGGAATTTGGCTTGAAATGGCTAAAGATGAATTTTTGAAAAGTTTGACCGGGGGGTTGACTTTTTGATATCGGTGCCGAAATCCCTTACTGGAAATTGGAATAGCTTCGTTATGTCAATTATGACTTGTGTGCAAATTTTAAGGTCATTCCAAATGATTTGATGAGTTTCGGCACAAGATATAGAATT
This sequence comes from Nicotiana otophora, assembly GCA_000715115.1. Classification (NCBI taxonomy): domain Eukaryota; kingdom Viridiplantae; phylum Streptophyta; class Magnoliopsida; order Solanales; family Solanaceae; genus Nicotiana; species Nicotiana otophora. The sequence continues at coordinate 43,810 of AWOL01S0003958.1, read as the reverse complement.
TGAAATTTTAAAGTTCATTAGGATTACATTGGGGTATGATTCGTGGCTTTGATGTTGTTAGATGTGATTTGAGGTCTCGAGCAGATTCGTGTTATGTATTGGGCCTGGTTGGTACGATTGGACGGGGTCCCGGGCGCTCGGGTTTGATTCGGGGTGGTTCCGGACCAAGTTTGGGTATTTTCATGTTGCTGGTTGCTGGTTCTGGTGTTGTTCTTCGCGTTCGCGATGCGCCTCTCGCGTTCGCGATGAGCCTCTCGCGTTCGCGAAGAAGGATTTTGCTGTTAGGACTTTGTTCTTCGCGTTCGCGAAGAGGTTCTCGCGTTCGCGAAGAAGGAAAGTTTGTTGTTCGTCGTCTGATTTTAGAGGATCATATCTTGCAATCTATAAAGAATTTGGAGATGATCCAAAAATAAAAGTTGTATCCCTTTGTGTGTAGTTTTCAGAAAGGTAATCCATTTATCATTTGGAGTTGTGTACAAAATATTATGGTGGATATACTATAGGCTATCCAGGTAGAGTTTGGAAATCTCTGTTGCACAGGGCTGACTTTGAAAGCTTATATCTCGTAATCTATAAGGAATTGGAAGATGTGTAACAAATCAAAGTTATAGCCCTTGGAGTCTAGTTTTTGGAGTTTTGTATAAAACGTTATGATCATTATACTAGAGGTTGTCTGAGAAGAGTTTGAAAATAATTTTTGAAGTATTTGTTCTTCACGAACACGAGGGGAGTCTCGTGAACGCGAAGAACAAACCCCTGGGCAGTAGAATAAAGTCCAAATTCGTGTCATTCTTCCATTTTTGGACCAAGGAAGCTCGGGTGAGGCAATGTTTTGAGAGTTTTTCAAGAAAAATATTGGGATAAGAATTTCTAACTTGATTTTGGTTAAATTGCATGAATCTCTTGTTGTTTTTATCACTAAATTAGTGAATTGGGTTGAAAAATTTAGAGAACCCAATTGGTTTAAATTTAAGATTTGGAGGTCGATTTGTTATTGGAATTCGATAAAATTGGTATGGTTGAACTCGTATCGGAATGGGTGTTCGAATTTCATGAAAATTATGTCGGGTTCCGAGGGGCGAGCCCCACGTTGACTTTTGTTGACTTTTTGGAATAACGTTTTAAGTCGATGTATTATTATCCGGAATTGTTTTCGATGAATTTGAATGAAGTTATACAATTAATTTTGATAGATTTGAGCTGTCCGGAGGTCAATTCAAGCAAGAAGGCTATTTTGGAATATTGTCCTAACTTCAAAAAGGTAAGTGTCTTGCTTAACCTCGAGTGAGGGAATTACCCCCTAGGCATTGAGTCTTATGTGCCATTTGTGAAATGTGAAAAGCCGTGTACGCGAGGTGACGAGTATGTACTCCAGCTTATACGTGCAAAATTCATTGAAATAAAGTCTTAGACATTATTGCGTAGTAAATTGGGAAATTGTGAAAAATTATTAAATCATTTGTTTGCCATGCCTAAATCCTTAATGTTGAATTTATTTTTATATGATAATTTGATGTGATTGTTACTTGAAATATTTATGAAATTTTGTGAGTATTGTTGGTTTAATATTTCTTGGAAATTAATTTCAATATGAATCTTCTTATGCAAATAATTAATTTAAGCGAGCTTAAGAATAAGTGTTAATATAATTATTTAAATTTGCATTAATGAAGATTTTGCTTTATGCTGAGTAATTTCTATCTCAATTGATTATTTTTGGGTGTCATATACATTGTGTGAACCATTGGTCTATTTGTTGTGAAATTAATTGATTTTGTTATATCTTTGGAATTTGGTTGTGGCCATTGGGCAAATTGTGATATGAATTGATTTTATTATATTGTCATGTTACTTTCCCGTGTAAATTGTTGTATTGTGTGAGTTACTATTTTGGGGAGATAAGGGTGGCATTTCACCGTTGATATTATGTGGGTATAAGAGTGGCATTTCACTGTTATTGTGTTTGTTGGTATATTGTCTGGGCGGAGCGATAAGGGTAGCTATAGGAACGATTAGGGTGGCAATAGGAGCGATAAGGGTGGCTATAGGAGTGATAAGGGTGGCAATAGGAGCGATAAGGGTGGCTATTGTCAAGGACGATATGTGATGATGTGGAGTTGTGGTGTTGATAATTTTTATGTGATGTTGTGATTTTTTTGTGTTTATTTCTATATCTTGTGCAACTTGTATTATTGTTGGTAAATTGATAACAATCTGATTTATGTGGAAATTGAGAGCATGTGGCTATTGCCAGGCGGATTATAAAATAAAATGTGGGAACAAGGTGCTGTGATGAAATGATAATGATAATTAGCACGTGAATTGTCCGTTCAGTTGTGATATGAAATGAGGGCACGAGGTGCCGGGGAAATATGCTGATTTAATTATGGGTACGAGGTGCCGTGGAAATATGAAAATGGGCTGAAACCCATATTTACGAAAAATATGAAAATGGGCTGAGACCGGTATTTTTATGATTATGAAATGATGTGTCATATGGTGACTTTTTAATTGAAATAATTATATTCAAAATATTTATTTGGAAGGATTTTTACTTAGAAAGTATTATGTGAAAGAATTTTATTTGAAAGATATTTTTTTGAGAAAATTATATTTGAAAAATGTATTGAAAGAATTATATTTGAAAAATAATTATTTGAGTAAATTATATTTGAAAGAGAGTTATCTGGAAGAATTATATGTGAAAGACATTTATTTGAAGGACTTGATTTAATTGGATGCACTTGTATTTATTAATTGTTGAATGATATTAATGGTATTCTTGTTGTCCGTTGTGCATATCACTAGTTGTTCCATGTTGTCCTATTGTTATTTGTTTCCTATAATTTTGTATTTTATATTGCACNGATGGGCTTGTCGCGTTCGCGAAGGGTAACGCCCCCATCGCCTGTCTCTTATACACATAATTTTGTATTTTATATTGCACAGGTTATTAGACTAGTGAGTGTCTTGACTGTACCTCGTCTCTACTCCATTGAGGTTAGTCTTGATACTTACTGGGTACCGACCGTGGCGTACTCATACTACACTTCTGCACATTTTTGTACAGAGCCAGGTATTGAAGATATCGGACTTGAGCAGAGTTAAAGCGCGATCATAAGGATTCAAGGTAGAGCTGCTTGGTCGTTGCAGTCCCTTTGAGTCTTTTCATTTCATTGTACTGTTAATTTGTAATCAAACAGTATTGTATATTCGATCCTCGTGATTATTCTATGTATTCTGTTAGAGTTCGTGACTCAATACTACTAGTCTTGGGAGGTTGTGTATTGTAACTATTTCCGCTGTTAGATTTTAATTCAAAAAAATTGCTTCAAAATGTAATAGAAATCGGCTTACCTAGTCTTAGAGACAAGGTGCCATCACGACGCCTGTGGTGGCATTTTGGGTCGTGACATAGTTCTACCTTCAACTTCTAGTTCTTATATAGTGTATTGTGATGCTTCTCTGATTGGTATTGGATGTGTCTTGGTGCAGGAGGGTAGAGTGATTGCTTATGCGTCGCGTCGGTTGAAGCGTCATAAGAGGAACTACCATGTCCATGATTTAGAGTTAGCTGGCATCGTTCATCCATTGAAGATTTGGAGGCATTATCTCTACGGCGTGTCTTGTGAGGTGTTTGCAGATCATCGGAGTCTCCAACACTTGTTCAAATAGAAGGACTTAAATTTGTGGCAGCGGAGATGGTTGGAGCTGCTAAAGGATTATGATATCACTATTTTGTATCATCCTAGGAAGGCCAATGTGGTGGCCGATGCCTTGAGTACAAAGGCGGTGAGTGTGGGTAGCCTTGCATTTATTCCTATTGGTGAGAGACCTCTTGTAGTTGATGTTCGGCTATGGCCAACCAGTTCGGGAGATTAGATGTCTCGGAGCCCAGTCGGGCTCTAGCTTGTGTGGTTTCTCGGTCTTCCTTATATGATCGCATCAGAGAGCGCCACTATGATGACCTTCATTTACTTGTCTTTAAGCACACGATTCAGCATGGTGATGCCAAAGATGTTTCTATTGGGGATGATGGAGTATTGAGGATACATGGTCGGATTTGTGTGCCTAATGTAGACGGGCTACGTGAAATGATTCTTGAGAAGGCCAACAGTTTGTAGTATTCCATTCATTCGGGTGCTGCGAAGATGTATCAGGACTTGAGGAAGCATTATTGGCGGAGAAGAATAAAGAAGGATAGAGTGGGGTTTATAGCTTAGTGCCTCAACTGTCAGCAGGTGAAGTATGAGAATCAGAGACAGGGTGGATTGCTTCAGAGGTTAGAGATTCCAGAGTGGAAATGGGAGCGGATCACCATGGATTTTGTAGTTGGGCTCCCATGGACTTCGACGAAGTTCGATGCTATTTGGGTGATTTTGGATTGACTGACCAAGTTCGCGCACTTCATTCCAGTTGGGACTACTTATTATTCGGATTGGTTGGCTGATATTTACATCCGAGAGATTGTTCGCCTCCACGACGTGCCAGTGTCCATCATTTCATATCGGGGCACGCAGTTCGCATCACAATTTTGGAGAGCCGTGCAGTGAGAGTTGGGTACCCAGGTTGAGTTGAGCACAACATTTCACCCTCAGATGGACGGACAGTCTGAGCGCACTATTCAGATATTAGTGGATATGCTACGCGATTGTTTCATTGATTTTAGGGGTTCTTGGGATCAGTTTTTGCCGCTCGTGAAGTTTTCCTACAATAACAACTACCAGTCCAGCATTCAGATGGCTCCGTATGTAGCTTTGTATGGGAGACAGTTAGATCTCTGGTGGGTTGGTTTAAGCCTGGTGAGGCAAGGCTGTTAGGTACTGACCTGGTTCAGGATGATTTGGACATGGTTACATTGATTCAGGAGCGGCTTCATACGACACAGTCTAGACAAAAGAGTTATGCCGACAAGAAGGTCCGTGATGTTTCTTACATGGTTGGGAAGAAGGTACTGCTCAAGGTTTCACCCATGAAGGGTGTTATGAGGTTCGGGAAGAAGGTCAAGTTGAGCCCTTAGTATACTAGGCCGTTTGAGGTACTTCAGAAGATTGGGGAGGTGGCTTACAAGGTTGCCTTGCCACCTAGTTTGTTGAGTGTGCATCCAGTATTTCATGTTTCTATGCTCCGAAAGTATGTCGGTGATCTGTCTCATGTTTGGGATTTCAGCACAGTTCAGTTGGATGGTGATCTGACTTATGATGTGGAGTCGGTCGCTATTTTGGATCGGCAGGTTCAAAAGTTGAGGTAAAAGGACAAGCTTCAGTGAAGGTGCAATGGAGAGGCCAGCCAGTTGAGGAGGTTAATTAGGAGACCGAGCGAGAGATATAGAGTAGATATCCACACCTATTTGAGACTCCATGTACGTTTCTAGACCCGTTCGACGACAAACATTTATTTTAGAGGGGGAGGATGTGACGACCCGGCCGGTCATTTTGAGATTTGTAGCCTCGTTCCCTTATTTACTGCTCATTTTGTACTTTATATCTGTTATGTGACTTGTCGGGGTAGTCGGTTCGGATAAGGTAAGATTTCAGAAGTAAATGAGACACTTAGTCTCAAGGTTAAAAGCTTAAGTTGAAATGATTGAACGGATATTGATATTTGAGTAAAAGACTCCAGAACGGCATTTTGATGGTTCCAGTAGCTCCATTAAGTGATTTTGGACTTAGGAACATTTCCGGATTTTGATTTGGAGATCCGTAGTGGAATTTGGTTTGCAATGGCGAAAGTTGAAATTTTTGAAAAGTTTGACCAGGAGTTTTGATATCGGGGTCAAATTCCGACTCTGAAAGTTGGACTAGGTCTGTGGTGTCATTTGTGACTTGTGTGCAAAATTTGGGGTCAATCGGACGTGATTTGATAGGTTTCGGCATCATTTGTAGAAATTGGAAGTTCAAAGTTCACTAGGCTTGAATCTATGTGTGATTAGTGTTTTTGATGTTGTTTGAGGTGATTAAGGGCTCGACTAAGTTTGTATCGTGTTTTAGGATTCGTTGTTATGTTTTCTTGAGGTCCCGGGGGCCTCGAGTTGGTTTCGAATGGTTAACGGATGAAAAATAAGACTTAGTGCATTGCTGAAGCTGGAGCTCTTCTGGTGTGATCGCACCTACGAGGGGTTGGCCACAGATGCGGCTGGATTTACGCAGAAGCGAAACTGGGCTGGCCTAGGCAGGGCGCAAGTGCGAGGGGTTAACTGCATGTGCGAGCCCGAATATGCGAGTGAGGCTCCGCAGATGCGGAGTTGAGGGACGTGCCTGTTTCTGCAGAAGCGAATTAAAGGCCGCAGAAGCGGCTTCGTAGGTGCGGAACCTGGAGTGGAGATGCGATCCTGGGGGATTTAAGTAAATTCCACATAAGCGGAGGATTTACCGCAGAAGCGGTTCCACGGGTGCGGATATTTGGTCGTAGGTGCGAAAAGCCTGGGCAATTATTAAAATAAGGGTTCGTAAGTTTTACTCCATTTCAAAAATTTCAAGCACGGTTTAGGCAATTCTTGAGATGGTTTTCGAGGGGATTCTTGAGGTAAGTCACTTGTGCTCATTTTTTATCAATAATCTTACTTCCCCATTGATTTATACCCCTAGTTGTTGTGTATTTAAGGTGTAAATTGAGGGTTTGAGGCTAGGGATTTGGAGGGTTTGATTTGGGAATTTAGGTGACGATTTGGTGTCGGATTTTGATAAATTTGGTATGGTTAGACTCGTGGTTGAGTGGGCTTTGGGGTTTTGTAAATTTTATCAAATTTCAAGATGTGGGCCTAGGGGCCGGCTTTTGAGCAGATTTTTTATTTTGATCAGTAGCTTCGCATTTTCTTATGGAGTTGATTCCTTTAGCCCATATTGATTATATCGCATTATTTATTGCTAGATTCGAGGCATTTGGAGGCCGTTTCACAAGGCAAAGGTATGTTGGAGTAGAGATTTGCTCGAATTAAGGTAAGTAATAGTTCTAAATTTGGTTCTCTGGTTACAAAACCCGGTATTACGTGTCATGTATTTGGTTTTGAGGTGACGCACATGCTAGGTGACGGGCATGTGGGCGTGCACCATAGGAATTGTGACTTGGTCAAATTCCGTGGAACCGTGTTGTTGAATAATCTGTCTTTATCTGTACATTCTCCATATAGTAGAGAAATTGAACCATAAATCATGTTAGAAATCATGTTTAGACTATATGTTGGCACTGTAGGGACCCACAAAGGTCGTTTACATGTTGAATTATCTGCTAAATTATTATTTTGTACTCAATCACAATTTTACTTGTTATTATATCTTAGTCTTTATTGTTCCTTGTTGACACATTATATCATTTCTGTTGGGACTGACTTTCATGATCGCTGAGAGTCCGAGAGGCTGGAGAGATACACAATTTAGGGTATATAAATTTATTTCATAAAAGAGTGTTAGAACACAAAGTAAAAAGGATAGTATATTATTAAGAATCAAAATGCGATACAAGTGTCTCACGAAGCACAATCAAAGCTAAATCTTAATCAAAAATAAGCTTTCAAGACTACATTATAAAGAGTCGACTTTGGTATAACGGGATTATTCTTTGTAGATGCCTCCGGCGGAATTGAAATAATATTTCTATATCATGGATTACTAGCAAATATCATATTAAGAGGCTTTACACTATTATCAATAATAGCAAGTGGTGTACCATCAACAATTCTATTGTGAGACCACCCACTTTAGATTTGATATAGCTCTTCAAACAACTTAAATAACCATCACAAATATATCAAAGCTGAACAATGGTGCTAAATTTATAAGGAAAGTAAAATTGATACTATGAGATGAAGTATTTATGGCTTAGTGTCAAACGATCGAAATAATTGTCCTGAGGTCTAGAGATATATTGGATATTAATGAACCATTTGGTGAAAAATTAATAGTTTGAGAGGTGCTTTCTGTCAAGTACTACCAGTAGTTCCAAAATCGACAAAAGCAGAGACTGTAAAAGTTATCTTGCCAAAGATATACTTTTGGCCTCAAATGAAAAAGATTAAACTGACAAGAAATATAAAGTAAGAATAAATCCAGTATTCATTATCTTCTTGCTTCGTGTCGGAAATGAAGAAGAGCATCCAATAAATGATGATTTGGTTCTTGAACACTTGGTTATCAATCCCAATGGTAATGGTAATGCATTTAATAAGAGAAATATTTCTATCAATAGATTAAAGCGCAATTCGTGCAAATCGCACAATAGAATTAAAAAGATATCTTAGCTAGCAGGAAAGAAATTATTGATCAACTAAATAAAATATTGATTGCAAAATTTTATAGTAAAAATAAAATAATTTGTTTTGCTTTTAACTCAGCCGAAAATGATACCAATAATTACTACCAAGAAGAATACTTAAATACTTTAATACCAAATGGCCTTCTACTATACATGTTTGCTGTCAAGTTTATTATTTCTTACATATGTTAGTGTCACCGTATATATAATAGACTAAGTTAAAATTGATCTTCCATTGTATATAGGTTAATTTTGAAGAAAAATATTCCCATCATAGTCACGACCCGAAATTTCCCACCGACGGGACCGTGATGGCGCCAAACATTTCACTTGCTAGGCAAGCCAACGTTAGAGAATTATTAACCAATTCCTTATTTTCATTCAGTAATTAACAATAATTAACTAAGATGAAATATAATAAGTGCGGAATATCATAAAACTGTATTAATTACTACCACCCGGATCTGGAGTCACAATTCACGAGCATTCTAGAATTTATTACAAGTAATAGTCTGAGAGAAATATAAATATCTAAATGAAAGAAACAGTAGAACAGAAAAGATAGACGGGGATTTCAAGGTCTGCGAATGCCGACATATCTACCTTCACTCTGGACAGCGGACCAATAGCAAAATCTCGATCAACCCGAGCCGGTATTAAAATCTGCACAAAAAGTGCAGAGTGCAGTATTAGTACAACCGACCCCATGTACTGGTAAGTTCGAGCCTAACCTCGGCAAAGTAGTGACGAGGATAGGACAAGACACTCACATATAACCTGAACAGTCTAATCATGCTAGTGGCAATAACAGTAAATAAAGAAATAACGCAGAAATAATGAGAAGGGAATATACAGCGGGGGAATACAACATAAAGAGTGAGAATAATGAAAAGACAGAATTAAACAGAAAATCCTTAAACGAATTGAGCAATTAAAACAGCAAAGGAAAACTGCACGGCATCACCCTTCGTGCTTTTACTCTCAGCCTCACCAAATAAATAAATAGAACGGCACGGCATCACCCTTCGTGCATTTACTCTCAACCTTACCAAATAAATAAATAGAACGGCACGGCATCACCCTTCGTGCATTAAACCTCTCATAATATACACGGCATCACCCTTCGTGCTTTACACTCTTCCTCACAATATAAATAATGCATGCACGGCATCACCCTTCGTGCTTTACACTCCTTCTCACCAATCACAGAATCAATAACAACTGATAGATAAGAGTATCACAAAGAAACCAGTATTTTACCCATAATCAATAGCATAATGTAATCTCAACCTTGAATCAATATTCGAAAGTTACCAAATCTCGGTGAAACCAGATGTGACTCACCCAACATTTCAAATAACCCGCTACGCATGGATAGTAGAATTTAAGGCTACAAAATAGACAAGAATAGAATTTCACTCGCATGCTATGACTCGACAACGACGCATAGATGCTCGTCACCTCACCTATACATCGTATTTAACAACCAAACACGTAGCAAATGAACACATAATACCTATTCCCTCAAGCCAAAGTTAGACACGACACTTACCTCGCTCCGAAGGCCACTTAATTCTCAATCACAGCTTTTCCTTAGGAATTCACCTCCAAACCACTCGTATCTATTCAAAAATGACTCAATAATATCAAATATTGCTAAAGGGATCAATTATATTGCATAAGTTATATTTCCCAAATTTTCCTCCAAAAATTCAAAAAATCGACCTTGGGCCCGCTTGGTCAAAACCCAAGGTTCGGACCAAAATCCATTTACCCATTCATTCCCAAGCCCGAATATAAAATTGATTTTGTAATCTGACCCCAAATTGAGGTCTAAATTCCCTAAATCCCTAGTTTCTACCCTAACCCCTAATTCTACCATGAAAACTCTAGATTTTAGGTTGAAACTTCAAGAAATGTAATGGGTAATTGAAAGAAAATGGTTTAGAATCACTTACCAACACTTTGG
>AWOL01S0003958.1:20639-33178 GCA_000715115.1 Nicotiana otophora | reverse complement strand
TAAGCATGGATAGTAGAATTTAAGGCTACAAAATAGACAAGAATAGAATTTCACTCGCATGCTATGACTCGACAACGACGCATAGATGCTCGTCACCTCACCTATACATCGTATTTAACAACCAAACACGTGGCAAATGAACACATAATACCTATTCCCTCAAGCCAAAGTTAGACACGATACTTACCTCGCTCCGAAGGCCACTTAATTCTCAATCACAGCTTTTCCTTAGGAATTCACCTCCAAACCACTCGTATCTATTCAAAAATGACTCAATAATATCAAATATTGCTAAAGGGATCAATTATATTGCATAAGTTATATTTCCCAAATTTTCCTCCAAAAATTCAAAAAATCGACCTTGGGCCCGCTTGGTCAAAACCCAAGGTTCGGACCAAAATCCATTTACCCATTCATTCCCAAGCCCGAATATAAAATTGATTTTGTAATCTGACCCCAAATTGAGGTCTAAATTCCCTAAATCCCTAGTTTCTACCCTAACCCCTAATTCTACCATGAAAACTCTAGATTTTAGGTTGAAAATTCAAGAAATGTAATGGGTAATTGAAAGAAAATGGTTTAGAATCACTTACCAACACTTTGGAGAAGAAATGACTCTTGAAAAATCGCCTCACACCGTTTGGTTTTTGAGAAAAATGAATTTTTGGCAAAAATCCCGTTTTGGGATTCTGTTAAGTGCTGGGCGACAGTGTTCATCGTGTTCGCGAGAGCATTGTCGCGTTCGCAAAGGGTACTGGCTGCCAAGCCTTCGCGTTCGCGAGACCCAGCTCGCATTCGCGATGGTTACTCCCCCCTGGCCTTCGCGTTCGCGGGGCATTGCTCGCGTTCGCGATGAAGAAATGGTTGGCTCCCCCTCCCCAATGCCTAACACTACGCGTTTGCGATGGGCTTATCGCATTCGCGAAGGGTAACGCCCCCATCGCTTCGCGTTCACGACCAAGCCTTTGCGTTTGCGAAGAAGAAATCTCTGCCTCATCAGTTTACTCTTCGCGTTCGCGAGAGGACCTTCGCGAACGCGAAGAAGGACATGCCAGAACCCAGACTCTGCAGAAAAAATCAGATTTCCAAAGTCCAAAACATCCTGTGGCCTATCCGAAACTCACCCGAGCCCTCGGGGCTCCAAATCAAGCATGCACACAAGTCTAAAACCATCATACAAACTTGCTCGCGGGATCAAATTGCCACAATAACACCTAGAACTACGAATTTAGCACCAAATCAAATGAAATTCTCAAGAACACTTTAAAATTCATATCTTCTCAACTGGACGTCCGAATCACGTCAAATCAACTGCGTTTCTCACCAAATTTCACAGACAAGTCTTAAATATCATAATGAACATGTACCAGGATCCAAAACCAGAATACGGACCCATCACTAACAATGCCAAACATCAATCAATTCTTAAAAACAGTTAATTTTCAAACTTTTAATTTTCATCAAAATTTCATAACTTGAGCTAGGGACCTCCGAATTCGATTTCGGGCATACGTCCAGGTCCCATAATTCGATACGGACCCATCGGGACCGTCAAAGTACGGATCCGGGCCCTTTTACCAAATATGTTGACCAAAGTCAACTAAAATAAACTTTTTAAGGCAAAAATTCTTATTTTCATTAGTTTTCAACATAAAAGCTTTCCAGAAAACTGTCTGGACTGCGCACGCAAATCGAGGATAAAAATGAGATTTGTAATGCTTAAGAGCTCAGATTAAGTTCTAAGACATAAGATGACCTTTTGGGTCATCACAATCATGCTACTGAAAAACTAGATACGCCGAATAGCTTATGTAATAACACATAAATGGTATATAGAAGTTTTAACAATAACGTCTGTCACGACCCAAACTCCCTCTGTATAACATCGTGACGGCACCTAGTGTCTATGACTAGGTAAGCTTAACAAAGTGCGGAAAATAAAAAAAAGAAAGTAAAACTTGGCAACTAACAGAAGTGGATAACTAAATAACTAGTAACAACATCGCTCGGCATGTGCAATAACCAATACTCTATAAATATACAGTCTTCCCAAAACCCGAAATATCGTAAGTCACAAGCTAGAGAAGGAAACTAGTATTTCTATATACCAGAGTCTAACAAAAGCAGTACGGAAGGTAAATGACATAGGAGAGAATAGAGGGGGACTCTGAGGTCTGCGGACGCGGCAGATGTACCTTGAAGTCTCTCTACAACAGCAAGCACTCTCAGCTAGTAGCGGGGCTGATAAGAAGTACCTGGATCTGCACACAAAAATATATGCACCAGAGTAGCACGAGTACACCACAACGGTACCTAGTAAGTGCCAAGCCTAACCTCGGTCGAGTAGTGACGAGATCAAGTCAGGCCCACTGGTATATAAAAAGTATAGCAGGAGAATATACAGTATAATAAGAGACTAGAATTTAACAAAAGAAACCACAGCAAGGCAACAGTACAACACACAGGGGTAAACAGTAGGGGATCTCCCGAGATACCATCTCGTAGCCCCAAAATAATTATACAGGGAGAACTTCCGAGGTACCGCCTCGTAGTCTCAAAAGTAAATATACAGGGAGAACTCCTGAGATACCGCCTCGTAGTCTTAAAAGTAAATGTTCAGGGGGAACTCCCGAGGAACCGCCTCGTAGTCTCAAAAGTAAATATACAGGGAGAATTCCCAAAGAACCACCTCGTAGTCTCAAAAGTAAATGTATAGGGAGAACCCCCAAGGAACCGCCTCGTAGTCTCAAAAGTAAATGTATAGGGAGAACCCCCAAGGAACCGCCTCGTAATCTCAAAAGTAAATGTGCAGGGAGAACTCCCGAGGAACAGTCTCGTAGTCTCAAAAGTAAATGTACAGGGAGAACTCCCGAGGAACCGCCTCGTAGTCTCAAAAGTAAATATACAGGGAGAACTTTCGAGGTACCGCCTCGTAGTCTCAAAAGTACACACACAGCTCAAAACCGACAAGTACAATAGTTAACAGTAAGATTTTTACAGTTATACTGATAAAAAATAAGGAAAAGTAGGGAATCAACTAGGCATGCTTCACAGAGTTCAAATAAGCAGTTAAAGCACATAGACATGCGATATTAGACTAAACAGGATAACTACACATATTGGAATAACTCAATTTAGAATGAAAACAGAGTAATACTTATTTAAACGGTATAACTCAAATTAAAGGAAAATGGGTTGCTACTCGGTAAAAATAAATCGTGTTTTACAGCAAATAGCTCGTGTACGTACACGTCACCTCACGTACACGGCACCCACATATCACAACAGTACCAAATCCTAAGAGGATTTCCTCCACACAAGGTTAGGCAAACCACTTACCTCGAACCAAGCTCAATCAATCGATAACGATCCCTTTTCCATGAATATTCGACTCTGAATGACCCAAATCTAGCCAAAATAAATTACATACCATAAATGCAACTATAAGAATTTAATCTAATTAATGAAATCAAAGCTAAAGCAAGAAATTAAAAAATCATCCCAAAAGGTCGACCCGAGCCCACGTCTCGGAATCGGATAAAAGTCACAAAATATGAACACACATTCACTCACGAGTTCACTCGTATCAAAGTTATCCAAATCTGATGTCAAAATCCCCAACAAAACCCAAAATCTTGGTTGAAGAACTTTTTCCATGTTTCCCAAAATTTCACCCCAAATCCGAAAATAAATGTTGAAATTAATGATATATTAGTAGGATATAACCAAAATCAAGTGAAGAATCACTACTCAATCGATGTCTCTGAAAATCCCTCAAAATCTCGTCCAAATCTGAGCTCCCAACTCAAGTTTATGATAAAAAATGGCAAAACCCTCTTTTTTGAAATGTTATATTCAACCCGGGTGAATCCTTCTTCGCGAACGCAGCCATACCCTCGCGTTCGCATATAACTAAATCCCACTGACCAAAATTCCTCCTTTGCGAACGCATACCTTTCACTTCCTGATGCTTCGTGAATGCATAGAACAAATCCTTGGGGTTCCCAGCTGCTCCACTTTTTCTACGCGAACGCGATGTCCTTCTCGCATTCGCGATGCATTGATCCTCAAACCTTCGCAAACGCGTCCCCATCTTCGCGAATGCGAAGAACAACTCCAGCTGGTCTCTCAAATGCCTTACGCGATCTTGAGACCTCTCTCGCGAACGCAATGAAGAAAAGTCTGCAACAACAATACCAGAAAATCTGTTGTCTTTCCTAAGTCCAAAATGATCCATTAACCACTCGAAATCAACCCGAGGCCCCCGGGACCTCAACCAAACATACCTATAAGTCCTAAAATACCATACGAACTTATTCGAGCCCTCAAATCACATCAAACAATGAGAAAAATATGAATCACCCTCTGATTCAAACTTAATGAACTTGAAACATTAAATTTCTACCATTGATGCCGAAACATATCAAATCACGTCCGATTGACCTAAAATTTTGCACACAAGTCATAATTGATATTATGTACCTACTTCAACTTTCAGAATCGGAATCCGACCCCGATATCAAAAAGTACACTTCCGGTCAATCTTCCCAAAAATTCAATTTTCGCCATTTCAAGCCTATTTTAGCTACAGACCTCCAAAACACAATCCGAACACGCTCCTAAGTCCAAAATCACCCAACGGAGCTAACGGAATGAACGAAACTCCATTACGGGGTCGTCTTCACACAGTTCCAACTACGGTCAAAATCCTACGGCTTAAGCTTCCGTTTAGGGACTAAGTGTCCCAAAACACTCCGAAACCAAAAACAAAATCTCCCGACAACTCACATAAGCAGAAAAAGATACAGGGGAAGCAGTTAATAGGGGATTGGGGCTATTACTCTCAGAACAACTGGCCGGGTCGTTACACCGTCATACATGCAAAAGATTATGATATTGGTTAATGTGCTTCTAAGTATATTCTTATCCATGAATTCAACTTTCATCTTCCGAAACTAAAGAATATCCTTTTAAATTTGTGTGAAAATATTTTTTAGTATGTTTATGTTTTTCAAATATAATAAATAAAGCACAAGGACAAATATCCTAAATAGTGGACTATATTTACCGCAATATATTTTTTTGTACGAACAACTGTATGTTGCACCTTCAAGAGGGATATCAAGTTTGACAACAAGAATTCTGGTTAAGGTAGAGCAACCAAAGCATTAGGAGGACATATAGTGTCACGACCCGAACTTCCCACCTTCGGACCGTGATGGCGCCTAATATTTCATCTGCTAGGCAAGCCAACGTTAGAATAATATTAACCAGTTTTTAAACAATCTTTACATTATTAATAATCAAGGAAACAAAAGCGAAAGCAAAGTTTGAAATATAGTGTAATAATCCAAAAATGTAATGGTGTCTAAATACCATCCCAGAATTGGTGTTACAAGTGTAGGAGCTTCTAGAATAAATACAAATAAAGGTCTGAATAAAATAAAACTGTCTGGAAATAAACACAGAGCTAAAGTAAAAATAGACGGGGACTTCAGAACTACGAACGCCATACAGTTATACCTCAAGTCTCCTCTGGTAGCTGAAATCTGAGTAAGTCTACAGTACGCCGCTGGGACCAACTCCAAAATCTGCACAAGAAGTGCAGCATGTAGTATCAGTACAACCGACCCCATGTACTGGTAAGTGCTGAGCCTAACATTGACGAAGTAGTGACGAGGCTAAGGCGGGTCACTTACATTAACCTGTATGCAATATTAGTAACAACAACAATAATAGAAATAATTCACGTCACTCATTTATAATAATTGAAGCCAACTCAGCAGTCATAACCAATTATCATTTTCATCAATTTTGTTGCAGCGTGCAACCTGCTCTTACCATATATTCACATTCAATTCTGTTGCAATGTGCAACTCGCTCTCACAATATATTCATATTCAATTCTGTTGCAGCGTGCAACCCGCTCTCACAATATATTCAAATTCAATTCTGTTGCAGCGTCCAACCCGCTCTCACAATATATTCATGTTCAATTCTGTTGCAGCGTGCAACCCACTCTCACAAAATATTCACATTCAATTCTGTTGAGGCATGCAACTCGCTCCTCCAATATATTAATTTTAATCAAGTCTGTTGCGGCGTACAACCCGATACTCCAATATGGACTTTTAATAAGTCTGTTATAGCGTGCAACCTGATCCTCCAATATGGACTTTAAATAAGTCTGTTACGGCGTGCAACCCGATCCTCCAATATGGTCTTTTAATAATTCTGTTGCGGCGTGCAATCCGATCCTCCAATATATTCATTATAATCAATCATATTGCGGCGTGCAACCAGCTCGTTCAACATATTCATTTATCAACTCTTATAGAAGAAATTTTTCCAATAAATGTAAACATTAATATAAAATTATAAGACAACAAGCATTCAATAATTATGATTTAATCATAAAACAAACAATGACAAATAACAAATTATTATGGGAATCGTGGAGAAAATAGGCAGTTTAATATTTAATATGCTAAATGTCAAATAACAATTAACCAAGTAATTCAAATAGCATGTAACAATTAATGCAGGAATTCAAGAATTAATATTTGATCAAGAATAAGAGAGAAACAATTATTATGATAATTAATTTATGATTTAAAATAATTTATGATTTTTTAAGTAAGCAGGCAAACAATTAATTTGACGACGTATAGACACTCATCACCTCACCTATACGTCGTTCACATACAATTCACATAACAAATAATTTAAGGGTTCTATTCACTCAAGTCAAAGTTAACCACGACACTTACCTCGCTTTGCAAATTCCAATCAATTATTCAACCATAGCTTTTCCTTTTAAATTTATCTCCAAAAGCTTCAAATCTATTCATAAACAATTTGATATATTCAATACGAATATTAGTAATTAATTCCATATGAATTTACTAATTTTCCGGATAAAAATCCAAAATTCATTAAAAAGTTTTACAGTAGGACCCACATCTCAAATCTCGAAAAAACTTGTGAAATACGAACACCCATTCTGAGACGAGTCCAACCATACAGAAATTATCCAATTCTGATGTCAAATGGACCTTCAAATCTAAATTTTTCATTTTTGAAAAGTTTTACAAAAATTCCAATTTCTTCCATCTAAATCCGAAATAAATGATGAATATAGACATGGATTTGTGAAATATAATCACTTTTGGCTAAAGAACTCTTACCCAATTCATAGTCGTGAAAATGCACCTGGAAATCGCCCAACTCCGAGACTTAAAACTCAAAAATGTGTAAAAATGGCAACTTCCGAATTTATGGGCTCTGCCCAGTCATTTCGCATCTGCGGATAAAAGTTCCGCATTTTGCGTACTTGCATTTGCGAGACAAAGCTCGCATTTATGATGCCAAGTGAAGTTCCGCATCTACGGACATCCCTGTCACACCTGCGACATCCGCATCTGCGCAAAAAGGCTGCACCTGTGAAAATCCCAGGCCAGCCCAGTCCCGCATCTGTGATGGAAGGCTCGCTTCTGCGAGCTCGCACCTGTGGTCAAAAATCCGCAGGTGCGATTACACCAGAACCCAAAATTTCAAATTTTGCTTAAGTCCAATTCTTGTTCCGATTTCGATTCGAATCACACTCGGGGTACTCAGGGACCCCGTCCGAATATACCAACAAGTCCCGTAACATAATACGGACTGACTCGGGGTCTAAAATCACGTCAAACAACACTGAAATTACAATTCACGCCCCGATTCGAACTTTGAGTTTTAAACATTCAATTTGCAAAGCTCGTGCAGAAACATATTAAATGAATCCGGAATGACTTCAAATTTAGCACACAAGTCATAAATGACATAACGGAGCTGTTCAAATTTCCAGAATCGAATTTCGGCTCCGATATCAAAAGGTCAACCCCGTGGTCAAACTTGAAAATCTTTAGCCTTTAAATTACTAGTTTCTGTTAAATGGCCATAACTTGAGCTAGGGACCTCCAAATTAAATTTCGGGCATACGCCCAAGTCCCAAATCACTATACGGAGCTACCGGAACTGTCAAAACTCTTATCCGGGTCTGTTTGCTCAAAAGGTTGACCAAAGTCAACTTAATTGAGTTGTAAGGCTCTATTTCACATTTTAATCTATTTTTCACATGAAAACTTTTTAGAAAATTATACGGACTGTGCACGCAAGTCGAGAAATGATAAATGGTACTTTTCGAGGTCTTAGAATACAAAATTACTTATTAAATTTAAAGATGACATAATGAATCATCACATTCTCCACCTCTAAAACAAACGTTCGTCCTTGAACGAAGTTAGAAACAAAGTGCATGAGCTGGAGAAAAGGTGTGGATACATACTCCGCATGTACAACTCGGACTCCAAGGTAGATTCCTCTACCGGTTGACCTCTCCTTTGCACCCGAACTGAAGGATAACTCTAAGACCTCAACTGTCGGATCTGCCGAGCTAGAATAGCCACCGGCTCCTCCTCGTAAGTCAAATCTTTGTCCAATTGGACTGAGCTAAAATCTAACACATGGGACGGATCACCATGATATTTCCGGAGCATAGACACATGGAACACTGAATGAACCGCTGATAAACTAGGTGGTAATGCAAGCCTGTAGGCTACTTCACCCACCTTTCATGAATTTCAAAGGGTCTGATATGCCTAGGGCTCAACTTGCCCTTCTTTCCGAACCTCATTACACCTTTCATAGGTGAAACCCGGAGCAATATTCGTTCTCCAACCATGAATGCAATATCACGAACTTTAAGGTCGGCATAACTCTTTTCCCTAGACTGAGCTGTGCAAAGTTGATCTTGAATAATCTTGACCTTATCCAAGGCATCCTGTAGCAAATCGATACCCAACAACCGAGCCCCTCCCGATTCAAACCAACCAACTGGCGATCGCCATCGCCTTCTGTATAATGCCTCATATGGAGCCATCTGAATGCTCAACTGGTAGCTATTATTATAAGCAAACTCTGCAAGTGATAAGAAATGATCCCATGAACCTCCAAAGTCTATAACACAAGCGCGAAGCATATCTTCCAATATCTGAATAGTGCGCTCTGACTGTCTGTCTGTTTGTGGATGAAATGTTGTACTCAACTCCACCCGCGCGCCTAACTCACGCTATACAGCCCTCCAGAAATATGAGGTAAACTGCGTACCTCGATCTGAAATAATAGACACACAATCTCACGAATGTAAATTTCAGCTAACTCTCTGAAGAATAGGTAACTGCCACTGGAATGAAATGTGCTGACTTGGTCAACCTGTCCACAATGACCCAAACTGCGTCAAATTTTCTCTGAGTCTGTGGGAGCCCAACAACAAAATCCATAGTGATACGCTCCCACTTCCACTCAGGAATTTCTAACTTCTGAAGCAAACCACCGGGTCTCTGATGCTCATACTTAACTTGCTGACATTTCAGACACCGAGCTACTTATGCAACTATATGCTTTTTCATCCTCCTCCACCAATAATGTTTCCGCAAATCTTGATACATTTTGGCGATACCTGGATGAATAGAATACCTGGAACTGTGTGCCTCTTCAAGAATTAATTCACGAAGCCCATCCACATTAGGCACACAAATACGACCCTGCATTCACAGAACTCCATCTTCCCCCACAGCAACCTATTTGGCATCACCGTGCCACACCGTGTCCTTAAGGGCAAGTAAATGAGGATCATCATACTGCCTCTCTCTGATGTGCTCATATAAAGAAGACCGAGTGACTGTGCAAGCTAGAACCCGACTGGGTTCTGAAACATCTAACCTCATGAACTGATTAGCCAAAGTCTAAACATCTGTAGCTAATGGCCTCTCACCAACCGGAATATACGCAAGACTGCCTATACTCACAGCCTTTCTACTTAAAGCATCGGCCATCACATTGGCCTTTCCGGGATGATACAAAATGGTGATATCATAGTCTTTCAACAACTCCAACCATCTTCTCTGCCTCAAATTAAGATCCTTTTGTTTGAACAGATACTGAAGGCTACGATGATCAGTAAATACCTCACACGAGACACCGTAAAGGTAATGCCTCCAAATCTTCAGCGCATGAACAATAGCTGCCGATTCTGAGTCATGAACAGGATAATTCTTCTTGTGAACTTTCAATTGCTGCGATGCATATGCAATTACCTTGCCATCTTGCATTAATACTGCACCAAGGCCAATGCGAGAGGCGTCACAATATACCGTAAATGATCCTGAACCTGTGGTTAATACCAACACTAGCATTATAGTCAAAGCAGTTTTGAGCTTCTGAAAGCTCAACTCACACTCGTCTGACCATCTAAATGGGGCACCCTTCTGGGTCAATCTGGTCTTAATAGTTGTTCATTATCAATTACAGAATCACCAATTAACTTCACGTTAACAAAAATCTCATTTCAAACCTTCACAATACTAATAACGAGATGTGAGGCATGAAGACCTCATAATTACTTACCCGAATTAACGAGTCATATTTTACGCCACCTGGGCGGGTACCTACCTCGTAGGTTACAACTCAATACTACAACACGAATTTGGCAATAATGCACAGAGAATTTCATACAGATATTTCTCAAATAAGCCTAGCAGGCATGACTTCCTATTAGTATTATAGTACAAATTTAATTTTCACAAGGGAGAATTTAAACACAAGAATTTTTATCACAAGGATCTCATCCTTATATAACTTCCACTGTAGCTCATAGCCCGGTTTAAACATATCAATTTATTTTAAAATACGAGGACCTCGGCCTCAGTTCTGCATCACAAGCAATATGCGCATCTTGCCAATCGAAACTTTCCATTTTCTTCTTTTAAATAACTTTCGTTAAACAAAACCACAACACATAATGAACCCCATACCGGTAGGGCATATAATTCATAATTTGTAATTAATTATCCGGAAATACATCAGAACATACTGAAATAAGTACTAGAAAGGCACCTTTAGCCTCACAGATCTTATTAGAGTCCATCATGGAATGATAGGTGCAGTTATGTCCATACAACCTCCCAACATAAGTAAACACAGAAGTAGATTATAGAACCACGAAGCTCACTCATAAGTGGAGCACAATAGAAGGACTCGTCTTGATACTCAGAACCAAATCAAGTTAAGGAAATTATTCCTTTATCTTAAATAGAGGTCGTACCTATAACGACACCATCTGATGTAACGGCCTCCACCATACCACAAAACAATTATAACAACGGCTGGGTCTCCACCTCTAAGACGCCTTCTACCCGCATGTCCTCCACACTTAACTGGTCGTGTGAGTGGTGTAGTAACTATAATTGGGTATGTAGCCTGAGTGCTTTGATGAAATATACCTCTCCCAAGTTTGGGACAATTTTCTCATGATGTACCTAGTATCACCGCATTCATAACAACCCATTTGCGGGTTTGGCTGCTCATAATGAGTCTGTGCAAGATAACTAGAATAACCATTGTAGGACACTTATGTCAGTGGTGCATTAAAAGAACTTACTGGAGCACCTCGATTAATCCGATGTGCAAACTAGGCTGGCCGACTACCCGAGCCTCCACCATAATGATTTATAGTTGCAGAGTAGAATCCACTGAATCCCCCAGAACCTCGAGACGTCTTGGTCTCCTTAGTTTCCTTCCCGAACACTTTCTAATATCTTGGCAATTTCTACCACTAGTGGAAATGAAGTATTATCCTGTAGCTCCCGAGTCATACAAAATTTTATGATCATAATTGAGTCCTTTAATGAGTCTGTGGACTCGCTCTCTGGCTATAGGAAGCAAAGTAGGAATATGATGGGCTAACTTATTGAACATGATGGCATATTATGACACCATCATGGTGACCTGACGCAATCATTCAAACCCTATGCGCCATGCATTACGGAGATTCCGGGAAACAAACTCTTTTAAAACTATTTCTGAGAATCAAGCCAAGTGGGCGGTGTTGTATTGGCTGGTCTGCCTTCTTCATAGGCTTGCCACAGACACCTGTGGAGAATTATCTCTTCCAAGGCCAATTTCTTCTTTTGTTATGCTGACTCAGCACTGTTGAGCTGACCCATTTCTTAACATACTCTTCGATTCTTCTTTGGGGTAAACTTTACCCCTATTTATATACCATGATCACAAAAGTAGAGCTCCATACAGACAAGTCTTAGTCCAGAATATCGTCAACCACTATACTTCCTCCGAAGCACCCCAAAATCCGCAACCGTGACGTCCACTATGAGTAGACCTTCTATAAATTTAATGTTGTTTCTCTAACTCCTTTGGTACTGAAGTATAAGATTATTATGGAGGCGGACATACTGCAAGTCCCAACCTTATTATCTACAAGATCTCAGGCCTTAAACATATGTAAATTTTGGGAGAACCTTTAAGTACCATATATATACATTTCAGGCCAACACTAATATAACACATGACTCGCAATCCATTCATTGATAGTGGACTCCCCCACTCGATGCGAAGTCATAGTTCACAACGTCCGATGGTCCACAATATTAACCTTCACAACTCGTATAAATCAACCAGATGCCAAGGTACGTTGCACCCCC
>AWOL01S0003958.1:703-20441 GCA_000715115.1 Nicotiana otophora | reverse complement strand
CTCTTTATACGTCCGAATCTTCAGTCGGAATCACACGTTGAAGCAATATTTGAGCATTTCTGGCTCTCTCGTAGTTCATCTGCGGCATCACGAACCGTCGACGCACAACTGATATCGAGTGCGCAATGTCATACACGAGTAGATACAAAGGAATGTGAGATATAGGTTTCAAGCAAAATCAATGTCCACGATAAGGAATGAAAGAGGTGATATTGTTTCTAAACTTCATAGCCTCTGAAAGATAAGTACACACGTCTCCGTACCGATCCTTCAGACTCTACTAAGCTTGCGCGTGACTTATGAGACTTATGTAACCTAGTGCTCTGATACCAACTATCACGACCCGAACTTCCCACCTTCGGATCGTGATGGCGCCTAACATTTCACTTGCTAGGCAAGCCAACGTTAGAATAATATTAACCAATTTTTAAACAATCTTTACATTATTAATAATCAAGGAAACAAAAGCGGAAGCAAAGTTTGAAATATAGTGTAATAATCCAAAAATGCAACGGTATCTAAATACCATCCCACAATTGGTGTCACAAGTGCAGGAGCTTCTAGAATAAATACAAATAAAGGTCTGAATAAAATAAAGTTGTCTAGAAATAAATACACAGCTAAAGTAAAAATAGACGGGGACTTCAGAACTACAGACGCCATGCAGTTATACCTCAAGTCTCCTCTGGTAGCTGAAATCCAAGCAAGTATGTGGCACGCCGATGGGACCAACTCCGAAATCTTCACAGGAAGGGCAGAGTGTAGTATCAGTACAACCGACCCTATGTACTAGTAAGTGCTGAGCCTAACATTGACGAAGTAGTGACGAGGCTAAGGCGGGTCACTTACATTAACCTGTACGCAATATTAGTAACAACAACAATAATAGAAATAATTCAGATCATTCATTTATAATAATTGAAGCCAAATCAGAAGTCATAACCAATTATCATTTCCATCAATTCTGTTGCAGCGTGCAACCTGCTCTTACCATATATTCACATTCAATTCTGTAGCAGCGTGCAACCCGCTCTCACAATATATTCACATTCAATTCTGTTGCAGCGTGCAACCCGCTCTCACAATATATTCACATTCAATTCTGTTGCAGCGTGCAACCCACTCTCACAATATATTCACATTCAATTCTGTTGCAGCATGCAACCCGCTCTCACAATATATTCACATTCAATTCTGTTGCGGCGTGCAACCCACTCCTCCAATATATTTATTTTAATCAAGTATGTTGCGGCATGCAACCCGATCCTCCGATATGGACTTTTAATAAGTCTGTCGCGGCGTGCAACCCGATCCTCCAATATGGACTTTTAATAAGTCTGTTGTGGCGTGCAACCCGATCTTCCAATATGGATTTTTAATAAGTCTGTTACGGTGTGAAACCTGATCCTCCAATATGGACTTTCAATAATTCTGTTACGGCATGTAACCCGATTCTCCAATATATTCTTTATAATCAATCATGTTGCGGCGTGCAACCCGCTCCTCCAACATATTCATTTATCAACTCTTATTGAAGAAATTTTCCCAATAAATGTAACAATTAATATAAAATTATAAGACAACAAACATTCAATAATTATGATTTAATCATGAAACAAACAATGACAAATAGCAAATTATTATGGGAATCAAGGAGAAAATAGGCAGTTTAATATTTAATATGCTAAATGTCAAATAACAATTAACCACGTAATTCAAATAGCATGTAAGAATTAATGCAAGAATTCAAGAATTAATATTTGACAAAGAATATGAGAGAAATAATTATTAAGATAATTAATTTATGATTTAAAATAATTTATGATTTTTCAAGTAAGCATGCAAACAATTAATTTGACGGCGTATAGACACTCGTCACCTCATCTATACGCCGTTCACATGCAATTCACATAACAAATAATTTAAGGGTTCTATTTCCTCAAGTCAAAGTTAACCACAACACTTACCTTGCTTTGTAAATTCCAATCAATTATTCAACCAAAGCTTTTCCTTTTAAATTTATCTCCAAAAGCTTCAAATCTATTCATAAACAATTCGATATATTCAATACGAATATTAGGAATTAATTCCATATGAATTAACTAATTTTCCGGATAAAAATTTGAAATTCATTAAAATTTTTGGTAGTGGGACTCACATCTCAAATCTCTAAAAAAAAAACTTGCGAAATTCGAACACTCATTCCGAGACGAGTCCAGCCTAACAGAAATTATCCAATTCCGATGTCAAATGGACCTTCAAATCTAAATTTTTATTTTTGGAAAGTTTTACAAAAATTCCAATTTCTTCCATCTAAATCCGAAATAAATGATGAATATAGAAATGGGTTTGTGAAATATAATCCCTTTTGGCTAAAGAACACTTACCCAATTCAAAGTCGTGAAAATGCCCCTGGAAAATTGCCCAACTCCGAGGCTTAAAACTCACAAATGAGTAAAAATGGCGACTTCCGAATTTATGGGCTAAAAGTTCCGCATTTGCGGACTCGCATTTGCGAGACAAAGCTCGCATTTGCGATGCCAGGCTGCCAGGTGAAGTTGCGCATCTGCGGACATCCCTGTCACACCTGCGACATCCGCATCTGCGCAAAAAGGCCACACCTACGAAGATCCCAGGCCAGGCCAGGCCCGCATCTGCGATGAAAGGCTCGCTTCTGCGAGCTCGCACCTGCGGTCAAAAATCCGCAGGTGCGATTACACCAGAACCCAAAATTTCAGATTTTGCTTAAGTCCAATTCTTGTTCTGATTTCGATTCGAATCACACTCGGGGTACTCGGGACCCCGTCCGAATATACCAACAAGTCTCATAACATAATACGGACTGAATCGGGGTCTAAAATCACGTCAAACAACACTGAAATTATAATTCACGCCCCAATTCGAACTTTGAGTTTTAAACTTTCAATTTGCAAATCTCTTGGCAAAACATATTAAATGAATCCGTAATGACTTCAAATTTGGCACACAAGTCATAAATGACATAACGGATGTTCAAATTTCTAGAATCGGATTCCAGCTCCGGTATCAAAAAGTCAACCCAGTGGTCAAACTTGGAAATCTTTAGCCTTTAAATTGCTAGTTTCGGTTAAATGGTCATAACTTGAGCTAGGGACCTCCAAATTAAATTTCGGGCATACGCCCAAATCCCAAATCACTATACGGAGCTACAGGAACTGTCAAAACTCTGATCCGAGTCCGTTTGCTCAAAAGGTTGACCGAAGTTAACTCAATTGAGTTTTAAGGCTCTATTTCACATTTTAATCCATTTTCACATGAAAACTTTTCGAATAATTGTACGGACTGTGCACGCAAGTCGAGGAATGATAAATGGTGATTTTCGAGGTCTTAGAACACATAATTACTTATTAAACTTAAAGATGATATTTTGGGTCATCACATATATAAAATAAAATTGTCCACAAAGAAGTGTTTCTCAAGATATCATCACATTAAATACTTTTAAACTATAATACATAATTATCTAACTAACATGACAAAATGGATCATTTGTGTAAGTTTTGATAATGTTCTTTTATTTTAAATTCACGTATTATGCTAATGTAATAATATTTTTCGGCATTTAGATGATTGTTGTATTATTAAACATAAAATTTATATCATTAATTAAATTTTATTTTTCCTTCGTATAAATGATATTTAAATTATCACGTGACATTGTTAACGTGCAACGCACGTTAATAGATACCGGTAATATTTAAAAAATGCTTAGCCATGTAAAAATCTTTTATATTATATTAACTATTGCAACCTTCCCATTAAGGCGTCCCTTCAAATTTGGACTATTGTGTGTATTAATTATTGAAGAATTAACCCAAATAGCTGCTCACCCTAGAATTTAAACTAAAAATAGCCATCAAATGTATATTATATGCATAATTCATGTATTAAATATATGTAAATATGTATAATCTATGTATATGGCTAGAAAAAGTAAACAACTAATATGGCCAACTATTTGTGTAAACATTCCTTAATTATTGCAGTTGTTTTACTCTTTTCAGAAGAACGCGATTTTTGAATTCCTAAATAGCAATCTTAATTAAATGGAAGTGTTCTTCTATCATAATAGAGAACTTAAAAGAAAAAAATGGAAAAGGCCAAAAAGAATAGGAAAAAATATATATGGCAATTCTCATCTATAGAAGGTGCCATATCACCTTGTCAAGTTCTTCCTTTATATAGATATACAGATTATATTAGATTAGATTAATAATTAAGGTGATATAAAGTATTTTTATATAGTTTCTAAATATATAAATTTTATTTCAGAAAATTTAAAGATTCTATATTCAAATTCACGATTAAAATTAATTCGTTTGACTCTCGTAATTTACAAATCACTACATAAATTGAGGAGGGGAGTACTTTGTTTTTTTTAGAATTGGAGTTATTGTCTACTTATTGTAACTCGACTCTACACCATATAAGTGTGAGATTCTAATTTGACTTACTTTCCTATTTAACTTTTTTTGTTTACTTTCTACATCTCACATTCAAACCTGACCAAACTAATCGGAATTTGCATTATTTAGGATTTACTAAAAGGAAAATGCTCCAACAAGATTGCTTCACTCTTGGTGCTCGAAAACAAGATTCTGATTAAATGAGAGAGATCTCATTCGTCACAAACACCACACTACTACTCATCTGTACATTTAGTTTGCATTAGATATTTACACCAAATTAATAAATATGAATAATGTATTTTGCAAACATATATTTATCACTTTTAATTAAATAATAAACACTTTTACTTTAAGTTTTAAATAATTATTAAAGTTTATTTAATTTGATGTAAGCACTTTGGGTGTTTAGTAAACCACATACCGGATCCAAAAACATTGCATTAAGCATTTAACCTGTCACAATCCAAAATCCAACTAGTCTTGATGGCTCCTAACTCAGTCCGCTAGGTAAGCCAAATAGCAACAATCCTATTCAAATGAGATTTAACTGAGAAAATAAATGATGAAATAACTGAGCTTTTATACAACATCCCAAGGACTAATAGTACAAATCATGAGCTTCTAAGATTTAGAGTTTACAACACTGGTATGAAATAAATACATCATTTTTTTGAAATATACATGAACAGGTTAATAATTCTAAAGCTACCAAGAATAAGAGGCAGCTATGATCGGAATGCAGGTACATCTTCAATGCCAGCTCCCGCCAAACACAGCAACATCAGCATCAAAAATCTGCACGCAAGGTGTAGAAGTGTAGTATGAGTATAACCTACCATATGTACTCAATAAGTAACAAACCTAACCTTAGGTTGAGAGCAATGACGAGCTTGGACAAACGGTCAGAGTCCAACACCAATGTTGAACAATAACTCATAACAATATAATAAAAGTAGTACAAGAAATAACACAAAGATATGATGCTCAGCTCGTCCACAGTTACGAAAAAATAGGCATAGTTCTCAAGTATAATAGTAAAACTCAAATCTTTCACCAAAACCGAATTCACCAAAATGTGAGTATATCAGAAAACTGTGATTTTTCCCAAAACTTTCAACAACAGATAAAATATTTCAATCTCAGATTTTATGAGGAAAGTACATCTCTATGTCTATATGTCAATGTGCATGTGAAGTCATGAATGTCACAATACCGTGTAGCATGAGGAAATGCATCTCTATGCTTGTATGTCAAGTATAAATGTCAATGCAATGCATCACAGTGATGAACTCATGTACTCACACTCTGAGAGTACTCAATCTCATTGGCTCGCACTCCCACTCATCATGCTCAATCTATCAGCACACTCAGTCACTCAGCACTGTCTGGTGCCTGCTGCGGCGCGCAACCCGATCCCATCAATAGTAATAAAGTCTATAAGGCCTACTGCGACATGCAACCCAATCCACATATAGCCATAAGGCCTGTTGCAAATTGCAACCCGATCCACATATATCCATAAGATCTGTTGTGGTGTGCAAACAGATCCACATATAGCCATAAGGCTTGTTGCAGCGTGCAACCCGATCCACATATAGCCATAAGGCCTGTTGTGACGTGCAACCCAATCCATATATGAATCACTAAAACCCACTGCGACGTGCAGCCCGATCCTATCATGGGTCAATAGTACCCGCTGTGGTGTGCAGCTCGATCCCATCAATATCACTCACAATCCGGCCCTCGGCTTCAGCTCAGTCATCAATCTCTCTAGTCTCTCGGGCTCACAAATCTCATACCAAACAGTCCAAAAAATGATAACATGATATGACAACAATGATAACAGATACTGAGATATGATATGCAATAGATGAGTATGACTGAGTATGTAATTGGAATTCAAGTAAATAACTCAACAGTAGAAATGACCTCAGTGGGTCCCAACAGGATAAGCATATAATATAAACATAGTTTCTAATATGGATCACAACTCAATTACTCTGGCACGTAGGAATGTCATGGATAGAAAAAAGATTAGGTCACTACACAATACCACAGAATTAATCGAGACAAAAATTCACCCAGTGTACGCCCACACACCCGCCACTTAGCATGTGCGTCTCCTTAACACCAAACACAAGCACAAAGTTTAGAAGTGTTACTTACCTCGAACAAGTCGAGTCCAATAACGAGTAAGCCCAAACAATACTCTGGAAATACCATCTCCCACATATCGACCTTTAAACGGCTCAAAACTAGCCAAAGGTAACTCAAATATATCAAATAATGCCTAAGGAAATAATTCGAAATGATAAAGGTCGAATCTTTAATCAAAACCTAAAATTAACCAAAACGTCAAACCCGGGCCCGCACCTCGAAACCCATCGAAAATCATAAAATCTGATAACGCATTCAATTACGAGTCCAACCATACTAGTTTTACTCAAATCCGACTCTAAATCGATGCTCAAAACACAAAAATTCACTTTATGAAATCTTAGACAAAAACTCTCAATTTCTCTTTAAAATTCATAATCATATTGCCAAAACGAAGATATATTCATGAAATATAATCAAAATTGAGTATAGAACACTTACTCTAATCCATGTGATGAAAATTGTCTCCACAATCGCCCAAATCCGAGGTCTATAACTCAATATATGATAAAAATGAACAACCCTCAATTTTATAGCTTCTACCCAGGCACCTTCGCATCTGCGATACTAATAGCCACTTCTGCGACACAAGATCCGCTTCTGCAGACTCCACTAACCAGCTAACCTTTCACACCTACGGATATTGTTCTGCTTCTGCGCAACCACAGGTGCGAGGCTAAATCCGCTTCTGCGCAATCTCCCAAACAAGCTGCCATTTGCTTCTGCAATCGAAATCTCGCGCTTGCGGACGCGCAGATGCACCCAGCATTCCGCTTCTGTGGTATTCCCTCATCCAGCCTTTTCCTCTTCTGTGATGAACATCCCACATCTGTGAAGTCGCTGCTGTGACCAATACTCCGCAGATGCGGCTACACCAGCACCAAAAAGCTTCAGCAATGCAACAAGAGATAAAAATGGTCTGAACCATGTCCGTAACTCACATGAGTACCTCCAGACCCCGTCCAGATATACCAACAATTTCCATAATGTAACGCGGACCTACTCGGGGCCTTAAATCACACATATCAACATCAAAACGACAAATCACACCTCAAATCAAACATAATAAACTCTGAATCTTTCAACTTCCAAAACTTGTGCCAAAACATATCAAATCAACCCGGAATGAACCCAAATTTTGCACACAAATCCCAAATGACATAATGAAGCTATTCCAATTCCCAAAACCACAATCCGAACTCAATATCATCAAAGTCAACTTCCGGTCAAACTTATGAACATTCCAAACCTTCAAATTTCTAACTTTCGCCAATTAGTGCCGAAACCTTCTAGAAATATCCAAATGCAATTCCGGGCATATGCCCGAGTCCAAAATCACCAACCGGGCCTAACCGAACCATCAAAACTCCGATCCGAGATCAAGCACTAAAAAGTCAAACTTGGTCAACTCTTACAACTTAAAGCTTTTTAGTTGAGAATCATTCTTCCAAATCACTTCCGAATAACATGAAAATCAAAACTGACAATTCACACAAGTCATAATATATCATATGAAGCTACTCATGGCTTCAAATAGCTGAACAAAATGTACATGTTCAAGATGACCGGTCGGATCGATACATTCTTCCCCACTTAAACATACGTTCATCCTCGAACGTACCTAGAGTCGTTCCAAAGCCATCAAATCACCGTGTAACCTTACCATGAACATACTCGGGGGTGATCCCAGGTCACCACAATATGTGTAAGGCTGACAACACAACATAACTGAAGATCATTACTTTAATCTTAGTCCATAAGCCTTGGAACCCAATTTGCAACATCTGAATCTCCCTACAAGACCCGAATCTCGCACCTACACACTGTATAAGTCCGAACAAGCTGTATCAAGTCATATCCATAACCCAAGATGTAATCACATGATATACCACATAACTCGCATACGCATAGCAATAATTGTTGATCACAGTAGCAGCTCAAAATAAATCTAATACCGGGAATAAACCTTATATCAAATAAAACCTCGTTTGAAACCTTCATACACTGTCGATGATGAAAGAAACATGTAAAAACGCATAACCACTTATCAGATCAGCAAGTCATGGAGCTCTCCCTCATTTGACAAGACCTATAGCCAATTTCTAAGTCGATCAATGACATTATCCTTCCAAATATACCACAATCAAATCCGATAGCACCCATTCTAGGTCCAACAACCTCATCTCATCAAATGCAGCCACTCTACTGACATGCCACACCAATACAACCTTAAGACACAAACCGTGAAATCCATGCAACAATACGCAATAATTCAAATGCACCCAAAAATGGTAAATTACTTGAATGAGAGAACCGTTCCACAAGATCAACAAGTACCACCACAACCGCAACGAAATGAACGCATCATACGTAGTAGAACCAAGACACACAAATCTAACACAAAGGATAATATCCCAACACAACTCTGCCGCAATGCGTGACCCATCCAAACACCGATCCATATGAAATACCTTGAGCCCCAATGATCAAAATCAACATCACAACCAGAAAGACCATAAGCAAGGCGCAATCACCATTCCACACCCCAATCACCACCTCGCTCGAATTTCGCTACAAGGCCCAAATAAAACCGCTCCATGTATGCATATAAACAACATATCACAGCCCCCTAAGGCATAAAAGAGTGACACATAGAACATATGAGGACATGAACAAGCTTAACTCTAACCAAATGACACACCCCTCAACACTAACAGTTTTGAGTCAACAAATCCGACCCGGTGTGGAATACACATCCTCCTCGGGCCTACCAATAGGCCCCCAAATCAACTCCGGTCATCCTGAAATGGATAAATAGTCCTCCAAAAGTTCACAATAATCTAACCATAATACGTACCATCATCTAGCTAAATTTGGCCATATCTTCATAGTCCGCAACCCCGAAATAATCTGCTTTGGAGAACTCTCATTTTCCAAATCCATAGAACACATGAATCGCCATAGCTGATCTCAACTCCTCCACTTAAATGACTAATACATCTATCATACATAATCATCTCCACGAGAAATACTCCTATAATTCTTCCATGCCACATATCAAAATCTACACATCAGTAGTCGATTAACCAGGCGAGTACTGCAATACTTATGAAGCATCTGTAAGTTAAAACACAGGGCGCTTTCTGCAATGTGTACCCTTCTCAGGCAATACCAAGAAGTAATAGCATTCACTAAACATCTGGAACTGTCCATATTGTTCAAAGTTCATGACCTTTCCTCCAAAACTGAACTGTCACCTTGTACATGCAAATCTCAATCCCACAGGACACACCTCTATCATGCCATCATTTAAAAGTACGAGAATATCATAATCAACTTTAAGTTACTAGTAGAACATATACCCGATCAGTCAGAAACCTTCAATTTGATACCATCCAAGAGAAAATCATAATATGCCACATGCTCCTCACTCCTCACTCCAGGAGGAAATATCCATCTCTAACCGTTATAGAAATCATCGAGAACTCTTCGAAACTCATTTGCACATATCCAAGCCATAAGAACTTAATCTCTCTAACTCAACCAAGCCACACAGGTCACCATACCCAAGAGTGTTGCCACCAAAACACCTGTAGAGCCTCACCACATCATAAGTACCCAAAGAACCGATTATATCCATTACCGTGCTGATCCAACCTACTACCAAGTTGTCCTATTTCCTCCAAGTTCCTTCCGAATTACCAACAAAGTGACACTTCTCCTTGCCAAAACACCACGTTCCTTACCCAAAACTGACAACAAGAGATCCTAGAATAAAACCACACTGCCCAAGGCCCATAAGCCACCATATTCCCTTTTAAGCATCCTAAAAGTACTACAACTAAGATACCCACTCTGAAGAGACCTTCTGTGAATTCTAGAGCCATTTTCTTCATCTTCCTGATACTGAAATGTAGAATATATAATGATATATAAATACCGCAAAGCTCGACAGCATCTAATGTAAATCTTCGATCCTAGCCATATACAAATTCAAAAAATTCTCAATTGCTACATCTAAATCTTGAATCGATTAGAACCTTCTCGAGAGTCATCCACTCTGCTCAAATCCCAATTGTACCAACCAAGCAGGCCGGACGACTAACAACACCCAAAGAAGTAACTCCGCCTTAACGCAATCGAGTAAATTCCTACTATATGCGCACTACATCCATCACAAATAACAACTCAAATCATCCCATAATTTCCATATACCCATAAAGTGTAATATAACCCGAATCCATAAAATCTCTTGCTTAAGTCACCCTCAAAACTAGCCTTTTCAAGTCATAACTGATTCATGAGTATGCCTTATACCGAAACCAATACAAAATGTAACTATGCAATCAAATTGTTGATAGCAGACTCCCCCACTTGGCTCAAAGCCATAGATTCAACCATTCGATAACTCACAATGCCCATACTCTATTACTGCCATAATACCGCAGTGAGATTTAACTAAATCCTTCATAAGCTCATGTGACCCAAACCATATAGTACCTCAAATCATCTGCTAAGCTCGCATTCATCCTCGTGACGGTCAGGTCAACTTTCTCATCTAATCAAAACTCAAATCGCAACACATATACTCACTGGTAGAAAATGTAGCCTTCACACAACATCATAAGGATCACACATCCGTAGATCACTCCACAGGTGATAACCCACCTGTTTAGCCTTAAACTAACATCTCTCTATACCCTTTCACAGCCACAACTACTATGCAATCATTTTATCCTCCTGAGTCTGAACTCATCAACAAGACATGAAAATATACTTTGTTCAACAAATGAAATAACACGAAAGAATCTTCAATATGATCATAACTCGAGAATATACAACATATCAAGACAGAAATCAAGCACCCAATAGTCCTCTTACATCCCAAAAAACCTCTTCTCAGTATATTCAAGCAATCTGAACGCATCCGCAGTCATATCATTCTCATTATATAGCCATCCAACCACTAATCGAGCTACAAATTCCACTCATAGGATACTACCGGACATATAAGTCCAAAAACACGTGCTCACACAACCGAAATCATCGTGCTCAAGCTACAGTCAAATCTGGCCTCAAGTCCTCCAGATTGGCCCATCATCAGCACACAAAATAAAACACATCTCGCACCTCCTCCATATAATTACAAGCCATCAATGCACAACTGATACCGAGCGCTCCCATACGCATACGAGTGAGTCGAAGGAATTCAAAATGATACGCTTCAAGCTGCATCAAAATCGCACGATAAAGAAAGAAAAATGGGAGGTTTATCCTAAAATGCCATGTAGCCTCTCGAAGATAGGTATAGACGTCATCATACTGATTCACAAGACTATACTAGGCACTTGCTCGTGATTTGTAGAACCTATGAACCTAGAGTTATGATACCAACTTGTCACGGCCCAAAATCCAACTAGTTGGGATGGCACCTAACCCAGCCCGCTAGGTAAGCCAAATAGCAGTAATCCTATTCAAATGAGATTTAACAGAGAAAATAAAAGATGAATTAATTGAGATTTTATACAACATTCCAAGGACTAGTATTACAAATCATGAGCTTCTAAGATTTAGAGTTTACAAAGATGGTTTGAAATAAATACATCATTTGTCTGAAATATACATGAACAGATTAATAATTCTAAAGCTACCAAGATTAAGAAGTAGCTATGACCAGAATATAGGTACATCTTCAATATTAGCTCCCGCCATACATAACAACATCAGCATCAAAAATCTGCATGCAAGGTGCAGAAGTGTAGTATGAGTACAACCGACCTCATGTACTCAATAAGTAATAAACCTAACCTTAGGTTGAGAGCAGTGATGAGCTTGGACAAACGGTCAAAGTCCAACACCAATGGCCAACAACAACTCATAACAATATAATAAAAGTAGTACAAGAAACAACACAAAGATATGATGCTCAGCGCGTCCACAGTTAGAAAGAATAGGCATGATTCTCAAGTATAACAGTAAAACTCAAATATTTCACCGAATTAACCAAAGAGTATATCACAAAACTGTGATTTTCCCAAAACTTTCAACAACAAATAGAATATTTCAATCTTAGATTTTATGAGAAAAGTACACCTTTATGCCTATACGTCAATGTGCATATGAAGTCATGAATGTCACAATACCGTGTAGCATGAGAAAATGCATCTTTATGCTTGTAAGTCAAGTATACATGTCAATGTAATGCATCACAGTGATGAACTCATGTACTCACACTCTCAAAGTACTCAGTCTCACTATCTCGCACTCCCACTCGTCATGGTCAATCCCTCAGCACACTCAGTTACTAAGCATCGTCTGGTGCCTGCTGCGGCACGCAGCCCAATTCCATCAATAGTAAAAAAGCCTATAAGGCCTGCTACGGCATGCATCCCGATCCACATATAACCATAAGGCCTGTTGCATCATGAAACCCGATCAACATATAGCCATAAGGCCTGCTGTGGCGTGCAACCTGGTCCATATATAGCCATAAGGCATGTTGCAACGTGCAACCTGATCCACATATGAATCACTAATACTTGTTGCGGTGTGCAACCCGATCCTATCATGAGTCAATCGTACCCATTACGGCGTGCAGCATGATCCCATCAATATCACTCATAATCCGGCCCTGGGTCTCAGCTCAGTCATCAATCTCTCCAGCCTCTCGGGCTCACAAATCTCATGTCAAACAGCCCAAACAATGATAACATGATGTGAAAATAATAATAACACAGACTGGGATATGATATGCAATGAATGAGTATGACTAAGTATGTAATTGCAATTCAAGTAAATAACTCAACAGCAGAAATGACCTCAGTGGGTCCCAACAGGATAAGCATATATCCTAAACGTGGTTTCTAACATGGATCATAGCTTAATTACTCTAGCACGTAAGAATGTCATAGATAGAAACAAGATTAGGTCACTACACAGTACCACAGAATCAATCGAGTCATAAATACACCCGGTGTGCACCCACACGCCCATCACCTAGCATGTGTGTCACCTCAACACCAAACACATAACACGTATATTCAGGGGTTCATACCCTCAGCACCAAGTTTAGAAGTGTTACTTACCTCGAACAAGCCGAGTCCAATACCGATCAAGCCCAAACAATACTCTGGAAACACCATCCCATGCGTACCGACCTCTGAACGGCTCAAAACTAGACAAAAGCAACTCAAATACATCAATAATGCCTAAGGAAACAATTCCAAAGTCAACCAAAAAGTCAAACTTGGGCCCGTACATCGAAATCCAACAAAACTCATAAAATCTGACAACCCAATCAATTAGGAGTCCAACCATACTAGTTTCACTCAAATCCGACTCCGAATCGATGCTCAAAACTCAAACATTCACTTTATGAAATCTTAGCAAAAACCCCCGATTTTTCTTTAAAATTCATAATCTCCTGCAAAACACATAGATAGATTCATGAAATATTATCAAAACCGAGTATAGAACATTTACCTCAATCCATGTGATGAGCATCACCTCCAACATTGCCCAAATCCAAGGTCTATAGCTCAATATATGATAAAAATGGACAACCCTCGATTTTATAGCTTCTGCCCAGGCACCTTCGCATCCGCGATACTAATAGTCGCTTCTGCGGCATCGCTTATGCAATACAAGCTCCGCTTCTGCGGACTCCACTAACCAGCTGACCTTTCACACCTGCAGACACTATTTTGTTTCTGCGCAATCGCAGGTGCGAGGCTAAATCTTCTTCTGCACAATCTCCAAAATAAGTTGCCATCCGCTTCTGCGATCGAACTCCTGCCTCTGCGGACGTGCAGATGCGCCCAGCATTCTGCGTTTGTGGTATTACCTCATCCAGCCTTTTCCCATTTCTACAAAGAATATCCCGCATCTGTGAAGTCGCTTCTACGACCACTACTCTGCAGATGCGGCTACACCAGCACCAGAAACCTTCAGCAATGTAACAAGATATAAAAATGATCTGAACCACGTACATAACTCACCCGAGCCCCTCGGGACCCTGTCCAAATATACCAATCAGTCCCATAACATAATACAGACCTACTCGGTGCCTCAAACATAACAACATCAAAACGATGAATCATACTTCAAATCAAACATAATGAACTCTCAATCTTTTAACTTTCAAAACCCGTGCCGAAACATATTAAATCAATCCGGAATGAACCCAAATTTTACACACAAATCCCAAATGACATAACAAAGCTATTTCAATTTTTGGAACTATAATCTGAACCTGATATCCAGGTATTAGAAGTGTGTTCGATTGATTCAATATCCATGAATCTAGAAAAGAGGATTGAGGGTTGGAATAAATGTATAACAAGAATTCTTGGAATTCCTTAGGGATTCTTGATTGGTGCTGAGCTAACTATAGCACAAAGCCGAATCTCTTTGGTTAATAAAATCCAACAGGTTTATCGCTCCCAGCGGGTGCAGATTCATAATAGGCATATAGAAATTATTGTATGTCAAATAATATCAAAAGTGTTGGTTTTAGAAGATGGAATGTCTAATATTTTTTCACCCANTCATGGCCATTATGGGGAAACTCTTTACGAAGGAGATACATTAGTTACATTTATATATGAAAAATCGAGATCTGGTGATATAACACAAGGTCTTCCAAAAGTAGAACAGGTGTTAGAAGTGCGTTCGATTGATTCAATATCCATGAATCTAGAAAAGAGGATTGAGGGTTGGAACAAATGTATAACAAGAATTCTTGGAATTCCTTGGGGATTCTTGATTGGTGCTGAGCTAACTATAGCGCAAAGCCGAATCTCTTTGGTTAATAAAATCCAACAGGTTTATCGCTCCCAGGGGGTGCAGATTCATAATAGGCATATAGAAATTATTGTACGTCAAATAACATCAAAAGTGTTGGTTTCAGAAGATGGAATGTCTAATGTTTTTTCACCCGGAGAACTTATTGGATTGTTGCGAGCAGAACGAATGGGGCGCGCTTTGGAAGAAGCGATCTGTTACCGAGTCGTCTTATTGGGAATAACAAGAGCATCTCTCAATATTCAAAGTTTCATATCTGAAGCGAGTTTTCAAGAAACTCCCGGTCAAACTTATGAACATTCCAAACCTTCAAATTTTCAGCTTTCACCAATTAGTGCTGAAACCTTCTAGAAATATCCAAATGCAATTTCG
The DNA here is from genome assembly GCA_000715115.1 of Nicotiana otophora. Lineage (NCBI taxonomy): Eukaryota > Viridiplantae > Streptophyta > Magnoliopsida > Solanales > Solanaceae > Nicotiana > Nicotiana otophora. Next base: position 4,662 of record AWOL01S0003958.1, on the reverse strand, counting down.
AGCATATGCCCGAGTCCAAAATCACCATCCAGACCTAACGGACTCCGATCTGAGGTCAAGTACTAAAAAGTCAAACATGCTCACCTCTTCCAACTTAAAGCTTCCTAGTTGAGAATCATTCTTTCAAATCAATTCCGAATAACCTGAAAATCAAAACCGACAATGCACACAAGTCAAATACATCATATGAAGCTACTCGAAACTTCAAACAACTGAACGGAATATAAATGATTAAAATGACTGGTTGGGTCGTTACATAACCCATAATTAGTGCTCTGACTTCCAATACTTTGGTCATATGATAATGAAAAGAAGTTGAAAAGAAGAACACATATGTGCCCCTTTAGTTGTCATCGCCTCACCTGTCAGGACCCAATTTCACCCCTAGATCGTGATGGCGCCCAACACTACATCTAGGCAAGCCAACTAATAAATTAAGCATACATTGATAAATTTAAAACCAAGAAATTCCAAACTCTACCAGTGTGTGTGCCAAGACCTGGTGTCACAAGTGCATGAGCATCTAGTAGATGATACAAAACTCCAAATACTGTCTGAAATGAAATAGACACATGTAAATATAAGAAGAGACACTGGTAGCTGCAGAACGGCTCAGAAAGGCAGCTCATCACTATGCCTCGGGATGACGTGGATATGTGATGATAGGTCCTCCACTAGTACCTGTCTCAAATCCTGCACAAAAGTGTAACAACTGTAGTATGAGTACGTAAATAACGTGTACTCAGTAAGTATCAAGCCTAATCTCGAAGTGGTAGAGACGAGATGGCCGACTTTGACACTCACTATGAGTCAATGATAATAATTGAAATAAAACTAGAATATTTAAATCAGCATGATTATAGAATTTACAATAATTTATTTAATCAGCGGAAGTAGTCAAATTCCTTCAAATGTAACAATTCTCCATATATTAATTTAATTCCTTCAATTCAAATAATTTCTAATTTATCAATTAAATCTCATTTACAGGAGTAACAAATAATTCCTTAACAAGTAAGAATAATAATTCATTAAATTCCAAGGATTTTCCAATTTATCACTTAGCTTCACAAGCTGAAATAAATTATTAAAACATCGTGCAATTATTATTATTAAGCACGATTTCTGCCGGGGATGTACGGCCCAATCCAGAGTGTCGTGTACACTACCAAGGGACGTGCGGCACGATCCATAGATGCATCTATCCTGCCGAGGCGTTCGGCCCGCTCAACAAGAAAGGAGGATATTTTCTTATGTACCTCCGGAAGGAGAGTATATTTATTATGAGATAAATTCGGGGGGAAGAATAATTTCTTTTAATAATTAATAATTTAAGCAAAAAGTCAAGCATATGAGGTTTTCATCCTTTAATATCTTTATCTAACAATTCACAATATATTCATAAATATCAATTAATATTAGTTAATCAAATAATACAATTTACACAAGTAATGCATGCTTTGAGTCCTAAACTACTCGGACTTTAGCATAATAGTAGCTATGCACGGACTCTCGTCACCTCGTGCGTACGTAGCCCCCACAATTAGCAACAATTATTTAATTTTAATCACCTATGAGGTAATTTTCCCCTCACAAGATTAGACAAGAGACTTACCTTATCTTGCTCCAATTTAACCCGCTAGAAGGCCTTTTCCACGATTATCGAACCCTGTCTGGCTCGAATCTAGCCGAAACAATTCGATATAATCACTAAAAGTTATAGGAATCAACTCTATAAAAGAATACTACAATTTTAATACAAATCCCGAAATTAATTAAATATTCATCCGTGGGGGCCACATCTCGGAATCCGGCGAAAGTAATGAAATCCGACAACCCATTAAATTTCGAGTCCAACCATACCAGTTTCACTCAAATCCGACTCTGAATCGATTACGAAATCTCGAAAATTCGCTTCTATGAGATTTCTAAATTTTTCCAAATTTCATTCTCAAAACACTAATTAAATGGTGAAAACAAAGATATATTTGTGTATATAGACCAAATCCGAGTTGGAATTACTTACCCCAATTGTCTTTCCTTGACAATCTGCCAAAATTGCCTCTGCTCCGGCTCCAATATGTTAAAAATGGCGAATGGGACGAATGCCTTCTTTTTATAAAACTGTCGANGGCGAATGGGACGAATGCCCTCTTTTTATAACACTGCCCAACACTTCGGAACTAGGCCTCGAACTGGCCCTCGATCAGGCCTCGACCGTGGCTTCGATCACATGATCGAGCCGGGACCTCGGATCATGGCCTCGATTTGGCATCGAGTCCGGTCCTTCGATCATAGCCTCGATCATGGCATCGAGCTTGAGCCTTCGATTGTGACCCTCGATCTTGGGTCTCGATCCTGGCCCTCGAGTCTTGCCTTAGATCCTGGCCCTCGAGATGGACCTTCGATCATGGCGTTGATACACAAGCTCGAGTCTGAGCCTCGTCAACCCTGGCTCGATCTCTGGGCTTGATGCCTGGGCTCGATGCCTGGGCTCGATATCTGGATCGATATCTGGCTCGATATCTGGGCTCGATACCTGGGCTCGATATATGGCTCGATATCTGGGCTCGATACCTGGGCTCGATATCTGGATCGATATTTGGGCTCGATCACAGCCCAGAATGCCCAACAGGAGAGGAAAAATTGCAGCAGCTTTTTAAGTCCAACTTTTGATCCGTTAACTATTAGAAACTCACCCGAGGCCCTCGGGACCTCAACCAAATATACCAATAAATTCTAAAACATCATACGAACTTAGTCGAACCTCTAAATCACATCAATCAATGCTAAAACCACGAATTATACCCCAATTCAAGCTTAATAAAACTAAGAATTTTTAATTTCTACATTCGATGCCGGAACCTATCAAATCAAGTCCGATTGACCTCAAATTTTGCACACAAGGAATACATGACATAATGGAGCTGTGAAGATTTTCAGAACTGGATTCCAACCCTGATATCAAAAAGTCAACTCCCCGGTCAAACTTCCAAACTTTAAATTCCTATTTTAGCCATTTCAAGCCTAATTTCACTACGGACTTCCAAATAAAATTCTGAACACGCTCCTAAGTCCAACATCAACATACGGAGCTGTTGGAATCATCAAAATTCTATTCCGGGGTTGTTTGCACATAATTAGTCATCCGGTCATTATTTGAACTTAAACTTTTAGATTTTCATCAAAATTTCATATCTCGGGCTAGGAACCTCGGAATCTGATTCCGGTCATACGCCCGAGTCCCAAAGCACGATAAGGACCCATCGGAACTGTCAAAACACTGATCCAAGTCCGTTTGCTCAAAATGTTGACCAAAGTCAACCTAATTGAGTTTTAAAGCTCTAATTCACATTCTAATCCATTTTTCACATAACAACTTTCCAGAAATCTTTACGGATTGCGCACGCAAGTCGAGGAATGATAAATAGTACTTTTCGAGGTCTTAGAACATATAATTAATTATTACATTTAAAGATTCCATTTATTTTTTAGGGTCATCACAATCTCCACCTCTTAAACAAACGTTCGTCCTCGAACGTGTTTAGAATTATACCTGAAGTGTTGAATAAGTGTGGATATCTGTTCTGCATGTTTTCCTTGGCCTCCCAAGTAGCTTCCTCAACTGGTTGGCCTCCCTACTGGACTTTTACTGCAGAAATCCTCTTGGACCTTAACTGGTGAACCTGTTTATCAACAATGGCAATTGGCTCTTCTTCATAACCCAAGCTATTATCTAGCTGAACTGTGCTGAAGTCTAACACATGTGATAGGTCAGAATGATACTTCCGGAGCATAGATACATGAAAGACCGCATGAACTCCCGATAGGCTGGGAGGCAATGCAAGCTCATAAGCAACCTCCCCAACTCGTTTCAATACCTCAAATGGGCCTATAAACCTTGGGCTCAACTTGCTCTTCTTCCCGAATCTCATAATTCCCTTCATCGGCGAAACCTT
>AWOL01S0003957.1:205300-226723 GCA_000715115.1 Nicotiana otophora | reverse complement strand
TTTTTGGTCCTACATTAGTTTGCTTACGATGCATTTTTACGTACGATAATATAGGGTGTAACATCTTGCTCCACTTTAGACTATAAAAAGTTGTGTATTTTGAGACTTAAAAGTGAAGTAATTAATAGAAAGGTTTTGGTATTGCATTCATGATCTCCCTATTGTTAAATTAATGAATATATGTCACCTTTTTCCATGAGTGAGTTTGGGGTAGAAAGCATCTAGCAGGCTTGCTCGGCTGGGTTCACTCGGTCGAGCGCCGGTCGCGCTCCCCGAGTTTGGGGCGTGACATAAAACTATGAATCGAACACTAAAATGCATAAGTTTCAAAGTAAAGTTCAAGCACTAATAGAATTGAATCAAAACGTCCGAATCATATCAATTCAATTCCAAATGATACCAAATTTTGCAGAAAAATTCTAAATAGCATAACGGTCCTATTCCATGTCCCAAAATCAATTTCCAAACTCGATAGCTAAAATTCCACCAACGGACAAACTTTTCAACTTCAAATTGCCAAATTATGGCAAAACCACACAAATCAACCTACAGACTTCCGAAACAAAATCCGGGCATACGCTACAGTCCGAAATCACGATACGAAGCTATCAGCACCATCAAATTACCATTTTATGGTCATTTCCACAAAAGTCAAAGTTGGGTCAACATTCTTAATTTAAAATTCTAAGTCAAGAATCAAAGGGTCCAAAACAATCCAAAATCCTCCCGGAATGAAACTAACCAACTCCGCAAGTCATAAAACCATAAACACATATGTGTGAAGCATAAAAAGGGAAAACGGGGCGCAATTACACAAAATGACCAGTTGGGTACATTCTCGCCCTCTTAAAACAAACGTTCATCCTCAAACGTGCATAAGGACATATCTAAAGTGATTAATAGATGAGGATATCGACTTCGCATGTTGTTCCCGATCTCCCTAGTTGCCTCCTAGACCAGATGACCCATCCATTGAACCTTCACTGAAGCAATGCTCTTTGATCTCAACTTCCTGACCTATTTGTCCAAGAAAGCCACCGGCTCCTCAATATAAGTCAAATTCTCATCCAATTGGACTATGCTGAAGTCTAAAACATGAGACGGATCATCATAATACTTCCGAAGCATGGAAACATAGAACATCGAATGAACCCGCAGACAAACTAAGTGGCAATCGAAGCTTGTAGGCCACCTCACTAATCCTCTCAAGGATCTCAAAAGGTCCAATATACCTAAGGCTCAACTTGCCCTTCTTCCAGAACCTCAACACACCCTTCATGGATGAAACCCGGAGCAAAACTCGCTCTCTATCCATGAATGCAACATCATGAACCTTCCGATCTGCAAAGCTCTTATCTAGATTGGGTTGCACGAATCCAATCATGGATCAACCTGACCTTCTCCGAGGCATCTCGAACCAAATATGTGCCCAATAACTTAGACTCTCCCAACCAACCAACTGGGGAACGACATCATCTCCCATATAGGACCTCATAAGGAGCCATTTGAATATTCAATTTGTAGCTGCTATTGTAGGCAAACTTCACAATCGGCAAGAACTGATCACAAGAACCCCCAAAATCCATAACACAGGCACAAAGCATATACTCCAATATCGGAATGGTGTGCTCGGACTGTCTGTCCGTCTGGGGGTGAAATGTTATACTCAACTCAACCCGTGTACCTAACGCATGTTGTACAACTCTCAAAAAATGTGATGTGAACTATGTGCCCCGGCCAGAGATGATGGACATCAGCATGCCATGATGTCGGACAATGTCGCAGATATATATTTGAGCCAGCTGCTCTGAAGAATAGATAGTCAGTACCGGAATAAAATGAGCCGACTTAGTCAACCGGTCCATAATCACCCATACCGCATCATATTTCTTCTGAGTCTGTGGGAGCCCAACAATGAAGTCTATGGTAACACACTCCCATTTCCACTCAAGAATCTCAAGTCTCTGAAGCAAACCGCTTGGCCGTTGATGCTCATACTTCACCTGCTGACAATTTAGGCATGAGCTACATACTCCACTATGTCTTTCTTCATCTTCCTCCACCAATAGTGTTGCCTCAAGCCCTGGTACATCTTAGAGGCACTCAGATGAATGGAGTATCATGAACTATGGGCCTCCCGAAGAATCAACTCACGCAACCCGTCCACACTAGGCACACATAACTGGCCCTGCATCCGCAAAACACCATCATCTTTGATAGAAACTTCCTTGGCATCAGGGTGATGTACTTTGTCCTGAAGGACAAGCAAATGGGGGTCATCATACTGACGCTCTCTGATGTGATCATATAAAGAAGACCGAGAAACCACGCAAGCAAGAACTCGACTAGGCTTCGAAACATCCAATCTAACAAATTGGTTGGCCAAGGCGCGAACATCCATGGCTAGTGGCCTCTCTACTACCGGTGGATAAGTTAGACTGCCCAAACTCTCCGCTTTTCGACTCAAGGCATCAGCCACTACATTGTCCTTCTCGGGATGATATAAGAACATGTGAAGTATATACAAAAGATAACATGGAATAAATGAAGACATAAAAATAAATAGCCCAACCCCACATGCTAAATCCCATGACGCCGGATATACACTTGTTACATTGCATATATGTTGTTTCTCCACTCAATTCACATAACAAATAGCCCAACAAGTCCTAATTCCCTCAAATCAAGGTTAGACACAACACTTACCTATTTCTGCAATTAAATTAACACTGAACCATGAACTTTCCTTTTGAAGCCTCCAAACTGATCAAATTTAGCCAAATATAGTTTAAATATTTCAAAATAAGCTTTAGAAACTACCTAAGAGTGAAAAAGAATTGATCTATAATGAATTTGGAAAATGTCAACAAAAGTCAACCTTGGGCTCGTTGGTCAAAACCTGAGATTCAGACCAAAACCCGATTACCAATGACCCTCGAGTCCGGGTATGTATTTTGTGTCAAAATCCGACCTTAATTTGAGGTCTAATTCTTAATTTTACAAAATCCCTAATTTCTACCCAAATCCCTAATTTCTACCATGGAAATCCTATATTAAAGGTCAAAATCAATGGGTGATTATGGAAATATAGCAAAACAAGTTAAAACTCACTAAACAATGAAGTACATATGCAAATATCTCTTCAATATCACCTCTAGTCCAAGATCTAGCTTTCCAATATGGTGTAGAATAACAAAATCCTGACTTAGAGTTTTTATTTAACTGGGCGTCAGTTGTTCTTCGTTTTCGCGAAGTACCTGACGCGATTGTAATGCACACAGGACAACTGGCCTTCATGTGCACAAAGTCTTCGTCACATTTGCGAAGGCTTTTCGTGTTCGCAACCAAGGTGTTGCATTAGCGATAAAGACCCTCACCTACCTCCCTAGCCATCCTAACACTATGCGTTCGCGAGGGGTCTATCGCGTTCGCGAAGGGTAGTCCCCTCCTTAAGCCATCGCGTTCGCAACCCTCCTCTCACGTTCGCGGAGAGTAACTACCCCTAGCCCAAAACTTCCACTTCATGATTGCGAGGGAAGCTTCACGATCGCGAGGTAAGCTACGCAATCATGAAGCACAATGCACCAGACACCAAAAAACACAATTTTACATGTTCAAAATGATCGGTAACCTATCTGAAACTTAGTCGAGCCCTTCGGGCTCCAAACAAAACATGCACACAAGTGTAATAACCTTATACTAACTTGCTCGAGCCATCAAAACACCAAAATATTATCCAGAACAACAAATCGAACATCAAAACACATGAAATTTAAAAAAAAAAACTCAAGAACTTCAAAAATCACAACAAAGAGTCTGAATCCTATCAAACCAACTACGAATTGCACCAAATTTTGCAAACAAGTCTCAAATAGAAAAATGGACCTATCAAGTATCGAAACGAAAATCCAAACCCGATAGCCTTAAATTCAATCTACGGTCAAACCTAGGAAATTCCAAATATTCAAATTGCTAACTTTCTGCAAAACAAGTCAAATCAACCTAGGGATCTCCGAATTCAATTCCGGGAATACTCCCAAGTCAAAAATCACAATACTAACCTACCGAAATCGTCAAAACATTGATCCGGGGTCATTTACCCAAAATATTGACCATAGTCTACAAAAATTGTTTTAAAGCCAAAAACTATATTTTCTTCAACGTTTTACGTAAAAACATTCCAGAAAATAACACGGACTATGCACGCAAATTAAGAAACATCAAATGACGCTAATAGAGGTCTTGGAACACGAAAATAAGGGCTAGTATTCAAAATGACCTATCGGGTCATCACACTCTAGGACCCATGGATAATTGGAGCACCACATGACTCTGGAAGTGCGGACTGAACTGGTTGACTAACAAATCCTCTTCTATGATGCGCCCTACCCCAAAATAGGGATTAGTAGATCCTTCAGGTCCACGAGGCTTCTTAGCCTCCCTATCCTCTCTAGACCGCGGATGCGCTTTATCCTCCTAGCGATATCAACACTTGATAAAATGTAATATCAGTCTCCAACTCTCGTGCCATTCCAAGTCTAAGACCATAACTGAGCCCCTTAATAAATCTGCGGACTCTCTCTCTAACAGCAGAAACCAAAGCAGGTGCATGACGAGATAGGTCTGCAAACCTCAGAGCATACCCGGACACGTTCATAGTCCCCTAGCGCAACTACTCAAACTCGATATGCCACATATCCCGGAAGGTCTGTGAAACGAACTCCCTTAAAACCATATCAGTGAACGTAGCTCAAGTAAGTGGCACTGCGCCAACTGACCTACTCTCCTAATAAACTTGCCAACATCTATAAGTCGACCCCTTAGCTAGAAAGTAGTAAGGTCAACCCCGCTCACCTCAACTATGCCCATGGTGCATAAATTGCGATGACGCTGATCTAAAACACCATGTACATCCTCAAAAGTTGCGCCACTAAAAGTAGGGGGATCATACTTCTTGAACCTCTCTAAACGCTTCTGCTCCACCTATGACGATGTTGGCCTGACCTCAGGCTGAACCGCGATCATGGGTTGTACCGGCATAACACCTAGAGCCTGATCAACATGAGCCCGCTGCTCTAGAGTACGGGTGGTGGGAGTTTAAGCTCCTCCCCCCAGCTTGTGAAACAACTGGTGCAACTGGGATTAATCCCGCCTGAGCCAATGTACCAAACATGCTTAGGAAACGCACTAAAGTCTTCTGAAGTCTAGGGGCTCTGGCTCTAGCACGTGCTCCTCCTCGGCCACTGCCTTTGCCCCGGCCCTTAGTAACACCGGCCCTAGGGGTAGGATCATCAGTAATTGCACAACTGGTGTCCTTACCATCTGTGAGTGAATAGAAGAAGAAAGCCTCACACTCCAAAATCAATAAATCCGCACTATAGGAATGGAAGAAGTGAAGTTTTTTAATAGTTCCATAGCCTCTCTAAGATAAGTACATACTCTTTGTATCGATTCGCAAGAGTCTACTAAACTTTCTTATGACTTGTAGAACCTACGAATCTAGAGCTCTGATACAAACTTGTCACGATCCCAAAATCCCACCTTTAGGATCGTGATGGCACATAGTCTCTAGGACTAGGTAATCCTAATACGTGATGAGATTAACAAATAAAAAACCATTTAACTATTTAAGTAAAATCTTGTAATTGACATAACATAGCTGAACGTGAACAATAGTCATACATTTCCCAAAATCAGAAGTACGGAGTCATAAGCTCTACTGAGAGTATACTAGAAATCACTAAATACAACACTGTCCGGTAATAAAGTAAACAGTAGCAGAGAATAATAGAAGGTGACTCTGAGGCCCACGAGCGGACATATAAGTATACCTTGAACTCTTCACAAAAACCCTGATAATCAGCTCTCTATCGCCCAACTCGCTCTGAGGTACCTGGATCTACACAAAAATATGCAGAGGTGTAGTATGAGTACACCACAATCGGTACCCAGTAAATATCAAGACTAACCTTAGTAGAGTAGTGACGAGATTCAAGTTAAGACATTCACTGATCACTTAACCTGTGCAGAATATCAATATAAAGCTAACAATGAAAAGCAAAATAAATAGATGTCATTAAAGAGTAATCATGTGAGAAAATAACAAAATATTCAAAGCACCGATAAAATACAAATGAAAGCAATTAAGAGAAAACAATGATATTTCAAATAATCAAACCGTTCTGACACAAGATTTACAGCAAGAATCGCCCCGAGATACCACACCTCATAATCACAAATCCCAAGTCACAAATCATATTCAAATGGCACCCGGTGCCCACATCATAAACCCCTTCACACGATAAAATACCTCGTTCCATATCATGAGTCACACTCGCCCGGTAAAGACCTCCTGCCACAATGTATATCAAAAACGCACGGCAAGACCTCGTGCCAACTCATCAATAACACGTTATAGAGAAATTTATTAAGAATCAAATAATGTAATGCATGATAACAACTTCCTTTTTATTTTATTTGTTATGTTACCAAAAACTACACATAATATGAGATAACAACTCCACGCAGGTGAATTTACCTTGGCAATCAAATCATCAAGTAAATGTCATAGATACAGATAAGCACATTGGAAACATCATAACAAAACACGTAAAAATGCATGACACACACAAGAAGTCATACCACTACACAAACCTCATCAATAAAATGCCCCCAGACCATCATATATAATCCCCACATAGCCCCCCTTGTCTCTCCGCGTGTGCAATAATAAAGTAAATGATCTTCTTGTCTCGCCACACGCACATCAACAATTATCCCCCAGGCTAATTATTTTGAGTATTTTAGCACCGTTCTCCGACTTATTGCCTCCTCTATATTATATTGTGGTTGACTTACTGGGGTATTTGGTTTTTGTTTCAAGTGAGTTTCAGAGTGAAATGGGACTTAGTCCCAAAGCTGAAAGTTTAAGTTGAAAGAGTTGATCGGAGTTTGACTTTTGTGTAGACGACTCCGAAATAGAGTTTTGATGAGTGTGTCTGGATATTGATTTGGAGGTCCATAGGTCGTTTCGGCTTGAATTGGCTAATGTTAGAGAGTTGAATGTTTGGAAGGTTGAGAAGTTTGGCCGGGAGTTAACTTTTATGTTATCAGGATTGGATTTCCATTCCGAAAGTTTAAATAGGTCTGTTTTTCATTTATGACTTGCATGCAAAATTTGAGGTCAATCAGAGTTGGTTTGGTATAAATTGATGTAAGTTTGGAAGTTGAATGTTCATAGTTTCAATAGGTTTGGATTCGGTTGCGATTCGTAGAATCGATATTGTTTGATATGATTTTAGGCCTCTAATAGGTCTGTTGTGTGTTTTGGGACTTGCTGATATATTCGGAGGGGGGGCCTGGTGTGAATCGGATTGAAATCGAGATAATTTTGGACTTAGTTGATTGTTGAAGCTGCTGTTATTCTGGTGTCATTGCACTTGCGGTGGGTTTGGCCACAGTTACGGACACGCAGGTGCGAGGTGGTTCATCACAGAAGCGGAGAGGGCCAGCCAAGGGTAGGGTTGTAGGTGCTGACACCTGGGCACAAGTGCTCATCCGCAGGCGCGACATTCTTTCCACAGAAGCAGACCTAGGAGGGATTTGTGAAGGACTACAAGTGCGGTCGAAGCTCCGCAGCAGTGGGGTCGCAGAAGCAAGCCACTGCCCATAGAATTATGACCGCAGGAGCAACTTTACGTCCGCAGAAGCAAAGGGAACTAGGCCTAAGTGAGGTCCGTACATGCAATGAAAATTTCGCAAGTGCAGCATCGCAGATGCGGCTAAGGGCTCACAGATACGAGATCGCTGGGCAGAAAAGGGTGAGTTCGAGGGTTCAATTTTATTCTTTATCTTTTGACCTAGAGAGCTGGGTTTGTGGAAAGTTTGAGAGGGATTTTTAAGGAATTCATCGGGATAAGTGATTCTAACTCGAATTTGGCTATTATACATGAATCCATCGTTATTATTTTTATTGAATTAGTGTTTTGAGTTTGAAAATTTGTGGAAAAATGTGAAAACCTCATAGACTATATTTTGAGGATTTGAAAGGCGATTTTAGGTCGGATTTGAGTAATTTTAGTCTGGTTGGACTTGTTATCAAATGCATGCTCGGATTTTGTAAGTTTGGTCGGGTTCCGAGATGCGATCCTGGTGGTTGACTCTTTGAGTTGACTTTTTTATTTTCTTTATGGATTGCAACTTTATTAGTCAGAATAGTTTTATATGATTTGTATTTATAGTATAAAGTTAATTTGGCTAGATTCGAGCCGTTCGGAGTTGGATAATCGCGGAAAAGGCTTACTAGTGGATTGAATTGGCGTGGTTTGAGGTAAGTATCTTGCCTAACTTTGTGTGGTGGAATTACCCCTTTGGATTGGTATTGCTTGTGTTAAATGTGGTACGTGACGGCCGTGTACGTAAGGTGACGAGTGGGTACACATGCTAAATGTGGTAATTGACTGGTTAAAGTTATGCGGATTCTTTTCATGCCTTTAATTTTATTGTCATAACATGTTATCTTCGTCATCGTTAATCAATCCTTACGTGATTTACTTGACATTGTAAATACTTGTATCATCTCTTACTTGTTAGTTTTCTTTACATGCTTAGTTCAAATTATTGTTCTCTCATTTCCTTGTTAATTATTTAACTGTTGAGTTACCTTACTTGAGTATTTATTTCTTGGAATATCTTATTGTTGAACTATGGTAATGAGTTGTAAAGGTCGTGATTCTCATTGATGCAAAGCTGTAAATTATTAAAATACCATTCTTGTTGAGATATTCACTTTCGGTTATTATTGTTGAGACTCATGTACATATTGTGGTTGAGCCATGGGCTATCTATTCTGGAAACATTATTGTTATTGACTTCTCTGGGAAGATGTGGTTTTGGGCACTTGACGTGTAATTTGTGATATGTTGTGATATTGATACGCATGCGGTGGTATAAGGATTGGGGTTGATACGCATGCGGTGAGATAAGATGGGCTTGATACGTGTGTTTCTAGTAAGGGAACTACTTGAAGCCACGCGGTGTGATAAGGTTGGCTAAAGCATGGGTAGCTATTTCAGGAAAATGATTTTTAAAATTAAATGCAAGGCTCCCGTGGTGGTATAAGGAAAGATCGTGATTTGATTTTTGAAATGAGACTACGAGGCGGTACCTCGGTAGGGATTATTGTTGATACCACTCGTTTAAATCACATGTGGTTTGTTTGCTTCATTTCCTTGGCATTCTTATTATGTGTTTCTTTCGTGATATCTTAATTGCCTTAGTCCTAGTGTAGTTATTCTTGTTAAATTTCTTCCTTGTATCATTTCCCTTGTTTTCATTATCATACTATACTATACCTGCTTAGTTTTTTATCTATTCCAGTAGGTGTCTTGACCCGACCTTATCACTACTCTACCGGGATTAGGCTTGATACTTACTGTGTACCGTTGTGGTGTATACATACTATGCTTCTACACATCGTTTTCTGTATATCGAGGTACTTCATACCAGCCTAGGCATCACTGAGTCGAGCCTAGATCAGAGACTTCAAGGTATACACGCCGGCATTCGCAGGCCTCCGATTCACCCTCGATCTAGTTTCTACTTCATTCTTCTTTTATAGATACTATTTTATAGGGAGGTTTCAGGATACTAGTGTAGAGCTTGTGACTTGGTACCACCAGCTTTTGGGTTTTATGTTCAGTTGTATTGCAGAGTCCTTTTTATGATAGCAATTGGTTTAAATTGGAAGTTTTATTATTATTTCCGTTAAATTCTTCATGTGTGTTAGACTTACCTAGTCTTAGAGACTAGGTGCCATCATGACATCCTACGGAGGGGGTTTGTGATCATGACATGTTGGATCAGAGCTCTAGGTTCATAGGTGTTACAAGTCATAAGAAAGTTTAGTAGAGTCTCGTGGATCGGTACTGAGACGTCTGTACTTATCTTCGAGAGGCTATGGAACTGTTAGGAAAACAACTTCACTTCTTTGATTCCTTATCGTGCAAATCTATTGACTTCGAAATTCTGAATCTTTGTCTTTCTATTCTCTCACAGATGGTGAGGACACGCACCACTGGATTTGACGAACAGATAGTCGCTCCCCTTGATAGAGCCGCAAGAGGTCGGTGCCGGTGTTAGGGCCGGGGAAGAGGCCGAGGAGGGGCACGTGGTGCTACTAGAGCACCCTCCCGAGATGCGACAGAGGAGCCACCAGTACCTCCACTTGGGGGCAGACACATAAGGCGCATGTTGGTACCCTTGCACTTCAGGAGACCCTCATACCGTTCTTGAGCATGTTTGGTACTCTAGCTCAAGCGGGGTTGATTCCATTTGCACCAACCACATTTAGGTTGGGGGAGGAGCACAGACTCTCGTGGCCCATACCCTAAAGAAGTGGGTCCATGTTGACTAGGTCCCAGAGTTTATACCGGCGTAGCAGGTTGACGTAGTTCAACTTGAGGTTACAGTAGCAACATTTGAGGAGGAGCAGCTCAGACTCGAGAGGTACAAGAAATACCATCCTACTACTTCAAGTGGCCTAGCTACAGAGAATGCATAGGGTTTTCTTGAGAAGTGCCACCATATTCTCTGCACCATAAGTATTGTCGAGATGAGTGAGGTTGCTTTTATTACTTTCTACTTGTCAGGACCAGCGTACTAGTGGTGGCGAGCTTATGAGAAGGGTAGCCCAGCCGAGGCAGCTTCACTCACATGGGCTCAGTTTTCAAAGATGTTCCTGAGAGAGTTCATTCCCCATAGCCTTCAGTATGCTTGGCGCACAAAGTTTGAGAAGTTGCGCCAGGGTGTTGACCATGTCAAAGTATGCTATCAAATTCATTGAGTTGTCAAGACATGCACCGGCCTTTATTTCCACAGTCAGAGAGCAAGCCATCGATTTATCGAAGGGCTCAACTATGGTGTTAGATTCATCATGTCTCGAGCGTTGGAGACAGATACCCCATATCAGCAGGTGGTAGAGATTGCACAAAGATTAGAGGGCATGTGTGGCCAAGAGAGAGATGATAGGGAGGCCAAGAGGCCTCGAGATTCTAGCGGGTAGCACGTGCCCCAGTTGTACATGGTAGAGGCTATGTGAGACATCCAGTTCATTCAGCACTTCAAACTTCTAGTGGTACTTCGGCTACTCCCAGGCCTCAGGTTGCCCATTATGTACCACCACTGTCTAGTGTACCTCCTGTACAGGGTGTTTTCAGCGGTCAATACAGTATATGAGGCTCGAGCCACTTTAAACAGCCACGTCCTCCAAGAGCTTGGTTTGAGTGTGGTGACACTCGTCATATGGTGAAGGACTTCTCCAGACTCAGGAGTGATGCACCTCCACCGGCTACTCAGGCCCCACGTATTCCACATGGTCCCCAGACTTCTCAGGCCGTGGTTACTGCTCTAGTTGCCGCTCCACCTGTACAGCCACCTAGAGGTGAAGGTCAGACGGGTAGGTGTTGCCTTAGAGGGGGAGGCAAGGCCAGATGTTAAGCGTTTCCGAGTAGGACAGAGGTAGTTGTATCAAACGCAGTTATCACAAGTATTGTTCCTATTTTTCATAGAGATGCATCAGTCTTATTTGATCCAGGCTCCACTTATTCATATGTATCATCTTACTTTACTCTGTATTTGGGTGTATCTCGTGATTCTTTGTGTTCTCATGTTTATGTGTCCCTGCCTGTGGGAGATTCTATTGTTGTTGACCGTGTGTATTGGTCGTGCTCAGTTGCTATTGGTGGTTTTGAGACTAGAGTTGATCTATTATTGCTCACTATGGTAGACTTTGATGTTATTTTGGGCATGGACTAGCTATCGCCATATCATGTTATTCTTGATTGTCATGCCAAGACGGTGACGTTGGCTATGCTAGGTTTACCATGGTTAGAGTGGAGGGGTACTTTGGATTATGTTCCTAGCAGGGTTGTGTCCTTCCTTAAGGCAAAATGGATGGTTGGGAAGGGGTGTGATGAATATCTAGCCTTTGTGAGAGATGTTATTGTTAATACTCTTACTTTTGAGTCAGTTCCAGTAGTGAGAGACTATCCAGATGTATTTTCGGTAGATCTTTTGGGCATGCCAGCCGATAGGGATATTGATTTTGGTATTGACTGGTTGTCGGGTACTCAACCTATTTCTATTCCACCATATCATATGGTACCAACGGAGTTGACGGGGTTAAAGGATCAGTTGCAAGAGTTACTTGACAAGGGTTTCATTCGGCCTAGTGTGTCGCCTTGGGGTGCTTCGGTCTTGTTTGTGAATAAGAAGGATGGTTTTATGCGCATATGTATTGACTATTGGTAGTTGAATATGGTTACAGTGAACAACAAATATCCATTGCCACGCATTGATGAGTTATTTGATTAGCTACAGGGTGCTAGAGTGTTCTCAAATATTGATTTGCTGTCACAATATCATCAACTAAAGATTCGGGATTCGGACATACCGAATACCGCTTTTAGGACTCGGTATGGTCACTGCGAGTTCCTTGTGATGTCATTTGGGCTAACCAATGCCCCAGCAACATTGATGCACCTGATCATAGTGTATTCTAGCCCTATTTTTATTCATTCATCATTGTGTTCATTGATGACATCTTGGTGTACTCCCGTAGTCGGGAGGATTATGAGCAGTATTTGAGGATTGTGATCCAAACCTTGAGAGAAAAGAAGTTGAACGCAAAATTTTCAAAGCGTGAATTCTGGCTTGATTCAGTGGCATTTTTGGGTCGTATGATGCCGAGTGAGGGGATCAAGATAGATCCGAAGAAGATTGAAGTAGTGTAGAGTTGGCCCAGACTGTCATCAACTACTGAGATCCGGAGTTTTCTTGGTTTTGTCGAGTATTACCGTCGTTTCGTTGAGGGTTTCTCATCTGTGGCTGCACCAATGACTAGATTGACCCAGAAGGGTGCTCTGTTCCGATGGACCGAGGAGTGTGAGGAGTGCTTTCAAAATATCAAGACTGCTTTGATAACAACCCCAGTATTGGTGTTGCCTACGGGTCTGGGGTCTTACATTGTGTATTGTGATGCATCACATGTTGGCCTTGGCGCGGTATTGATGCACGACGGCAATGTGATTGCCTACGCTTCTAGGCAGCTAAAGGTTCATGAGAAGAATTATCTTTTCCACGACTTGGAATTAGCAGTGATTGTTCATGACTTAAATATTTGGCGGCACTATTTGTACGGTGTGCCTTGTGAGGTCTATACCCACCACCGGAGTCTACAACATATGTTCAATCAGAAAGACCTTAACTTGTGGGAGGCCAATGTGGTGGCTGATGCCTTGAGCCTAAAGGCGGAGGGCTTGGGCAGTTTAGCATATTTAACTTCATGAGACAGGCCATTAGCATTGGATGTTCAGGCCTTGGCCAACCAATTTGTTAGGTTGAATGGTTCGGAGCCGAGTCGAGTTTTGGCTTGCGTGGTTTCTTAGTCTTCTCTGTATGATTGCATCATAGACCGTCAATATGACAACCACATTTATTTTTCCTTAAGGACACGGTACAACACAACGATGCCAAGGATACGTGAGTTGATTCTTTAGGAAGTCCACAGTTCGCGATAGTTCATTTATTTGGGTGCCGCTAAGATGTACCAGGATTTGAGGTAGCACTATTGGTAGAGCAGAATGAAGAAACACATAGTGGAGTATGTAGATCGGTGGCTAAATTGTCAGGAGGTGATGTATGAGCACGAGAGGCTAGGTGGGTTGCTTCAGAGACTTAAAATTCCTGAGTGGAAACAGAAGCGAGTTACCATGGACTTTGTTGTTGGCCTCCCATGGTGTCAGAGGAAATTTGGTGTTGTATGGTGATTATTGATAGGTTGACCAAGTCGGCTCATTTCATTCCGATGGTGACTACATATTCTTTGGAGCAGCTGGTTCAGATCTATAACCACGAGGTTGTCTGCCTTCATGGCGTGCTGGTATCCATCATCTCTGATCAGGGCACGCAGTTTACATCGCACTTTTAGAGAGCTGTAAAGCATGATTTAGGCACACAGGTTGAGTTGAGTACAACATTCCATCCCCAGACGGACGGACAGACCGAGCGCACCATTGCGATATTGGAGGACATACTTCTTGCCTGTGTTATAGAGTTCGGGGGTTCTTGGGATCATTGCTTGTCACTTGTGGAATTTGCCTACAACAACAACTACCAATCGACTATTCTGATGGCCCCTTATGAGGCCCTATATGGGAGGCGGTGTCATTCTCGTGTTGGTTGGTTTGAGCTGGGAGAGGCTAATTTGTTAGGCACGGATTTGGTTCGAGATACCTTGGAGAAGGACAAGTTGATACAGGATCGGCTTCGTGCAACCCAATCTAGATAGAAGAGTTATGCGGATCTGAAAGTTTGTGATATTGCATTCATGGTTGGAGAGCGAGTCTTGCTCCGAGTTTCACCCATGAAGGGTGTTATGAGGTTCGAGAAGAAGGGCAAGTTAAGCCCTAGGTATATTGGACCTTTTGAGATTCTTGAGAGGATTGGTGAGGTGGCCTACAAGCTTGCATTGCCACCTAGTCTAGTTGCAGTTCATCTGATATTCCATGTTTCAATATTACAGAAGTGTCACGGTGTTCTGTCCCATGTGTTAGATTTTAGCTCAGTCCAATTAGACAAGGATTTATCTTATATTGAGGAGTCAGTGGCCATCTTTGACAAAAAGGTCTGAAAGTTGAGGTCAAAGAGCATTGCTTCAGTGAAGGTTCAATGGAGGGGTTAACTAGTTGAGGAGGCGACTTTGGAGAACGAACATGATATGTGTAGTTCTTATCCTCATCTTTTCATAACTTCAGATATGTCTCTATACTCGTTCGAGGACGAATGTTCGGGGTGTTTGGTTTTTGTTTGGGGTGAGTTTCAGAGTAAAATGTGACAATTAGTCCTGAAGTTGGATGTTTCAATTGAAAACGTTGACCGGAGTTTGACCTTTGTGAAGATGACTCCAGAATTGAGTTTTGACAGTTCTAAAAGCTCCGTATGGTGATTTTGGACTTAGGAGCATGTCCGAATATTGATTTGGAGGTTCGTAGGTCGTTTCGGCTTGAATTAGCAAAAGTTAGAAAGTTGAAGGTTTGGAAGGTTACAAAGTTTGACCGGGAGCTAACTTTAATTTAATCGGGGTCGGATTCTGATTTTGGAAGTTGGAATAGGTATGTTGTGTCATTTATTACTTGCGTGCAAAATTTGAGGTCAATCGGAGTTGGTTTGGTATAAATCGGCATTAATTCTAGAAGTAGCATGTTCATAGTTTCAATAGGTTTGGATTGGGTTGCAATTCGTAGAATCTATGTTGTTTGATGTGATCTTAGGCTTCTAGTAGGTCTTTATATGTTTTGGAACTTGTTGGTATATTCGGACGGGGTCCTTGGGGCCCCGGGTGTGAATCAGATTGAAATCGGGCTAATTTTGGACTTAGTTGATTGCTGATGCTGCTGTTGTTCTGGTGTCATCGCACCTGCGGTGGGTTTGGCTGCAGGTGCGGACATGCAGGTGTGAGGTGGTTCATCACAGAAGCGAAGAGGGCCATCCAAGGGCAGGGTTGCAGGTGAAGACACCTGGGCGCAGGTGCGCATTCGCAGGCGCGACATTCTTTCCGTATAAGCGGACCTAGGAGGGATTTGTAAAGGACCGCAAGTGCGGTCAAATCTCCGCAAAAGAGGGCTCCTAGAAGCAATACACTACCCGCTGAAGCGTGACCACAGGAGAGGCTTTACGTCCGCAGAAGCGAAGGGAGCTGAGCCTAAGTGAGGGTCACACCTGCAATAGAAATTCCGCAGGTGTAGAGCCGCAGATGCGGTTGATGGCTCACAAATGCGAGATCGCTGGGCAGAAAAGGGCGAGTTCGAGGGTTTGTGGCAATTTTGAGAGGGATTTTCTAGGAATTCATCGGGGTAAGTGATTCTAATTCAAATTTGGCTATTATACATGAATCCATCGTTATTTTTGTCATTTAATTACTGTTTTTGTTGGAAAATTTGGGGGAAATCGTGAAACCTCATAGACTATATTTTGAGGATTTGAAAGGCAGATTGAGGTCGGTTTGAGTAATTTTAGTATGGTTGGACTAGTTATCGAATGGGAGTTCGAATTTTGTAAGTTTGGTCAGGTTCTGAGACGCGAGACTGGGGTTGAACTTTTTTGTTGACTTTTTGATTTTCTTTAAAGGTAGCAACTTTATTAGTCGAAATAGTTTCCTATGTTTTGTATTTATGGTATAAAGTTATTTTAGCTAGATTCGAGCCGTTCGAAGTTGGCTAATCGCAGAAAAGGCTTACTAGTGGATTGAGTTAGCATGGTATGAGGTAAGTGTCCTGCCTAGCTTTGGGTAAACGAATTACCCCTTAGGATTGGTGTTGTTTTGTGTTAATTGTGGTACGTGAAGGTCGTGTACACGAAGTGACGAGATGGTACTCGTGCTAAATATGGTAATTGACTGGTTAAAGTTATGCAGATTCTTTTCATGCCTTTATTTCAATTATCATAACATATTATATTCATCATCGTTGATATATCCTTACGTGCTTTACTTGATATTGTAAATACTTATCTTATCTCTCACTTGTTATTTTCCTTTACATGTTTAGTTGAAATTACTGTTCTTTCATTTCCTATTTAATTATTTAACTGTTGAGTTACCTTACTTTATTTGTTATTTCTTGGAATATCTTATTGATGAATTGTGGCATTAAATTTGTAAAGGTCGTGATTCACATTGAGGCAAAGTTGTAAATTATTGAAATACCATTCTTGTTAAGATATTCATTTTCGGTTGTTATTGTTGAGACTCTTGTACACATTGAAGTTAAGCCATGGGTTATCTATTGTGGAGACATTATCATTGTTGACTTCTTTGGCAAGATATGGTTTTGGGTACTTGAGGTGCGATTTGTGATATGTTGTGATATTGATACGAATGGGGTGGTATAAGGATTGAGGTTGATATGCATGCGGTGAGATAAGATGGGCTTGATACGTGTGTTGCTAATAGGAGAACTACTTGAAGCCACGCGGTGTGATAAGGTGGGCTAAAATGTGGGTAGCTATTTCGGGAAAATAATTTTCAAAACTAAATGCAAGGCTCTCGCGGTGGTATAAAGAAAGATTGTCATTTTATTTTTGAAATGAGACTACGAGGCGGTACCTCGATAGTGATTCTCTTTGATACCTTCCATTAATCTCACTTGTGTTCTGTTTGCATCATTTCCTTGGCATTCTTATTATGTGTTTCTTATGTGATGTCTTAATTGCCTTAGTCTCAGTGTAGTTATTCTTGTTATATTTCTTCCTTGTATCATTTCCCTTGTTTTCAGTATCGTATTATACTATACTTGCTTAGTTTCTTTATCTATTACAGTAGGTGTCTTGACCCGACCTCATCACTACTCCATCGGGGTTAGGCTTGATACTTACTAGGTAACATTATGATGTATTCATAGTGCACTTCTGCACATCTTTTTGTGCAGATCCAGGTAATTAATACCAGCCTAGGAATCAGTGAGTCGAGCTTGATCGAAGACTTCAAAGTATTTCATTCTCCTTTTATAGATACTATTATACAGGGATGTTTCAGTATACTCGTGTAGGACTTGTGGCTCAGTATCACCAGATTTTGGGTGTTATGTTCAGTTGTATTGCGGAGTCCTTTTTATAATAGCTATTGGTTTAAATTGGAAGTTTATTACTATTTCTATTAAATTCTTCATGTATGTTAGGCTTACCTAGTCTTAGAGACTAGGTACCATCACGACATCCTACGGAGAGGGTTTGGGGTTGTGACATATGTGTGTGTGTATGTGTGTGTGTGTGTGTATATATATATATATATATATATATATATATATAGAGAGAGAGAGAGAGAGAGAGAGTGAGAGTGAGAGAGAGAGCTCTCCTTGTCTCACCGCGTGTGCAATATCAAATATCAATAATACCAACAACAAGGCAGAAACCTCATGCAAAACCCTCAACAATTCACTTAACAAGTCCATGACATCAACTAACAATCTGCCAACGCAGTGCACAAGGACAAATCAATAAGGAAATGCATATGGGTTTTCTACATATATACATGAAAGCTAACTCAAATTAACAAGAGTCTCACAAACGCCCAACTTGGTAAAATAAGGAATTAAAATCCTAAAACAAGATCTCTAGCATGGAATATAAATTTAAGTAAACAACCAAAGTGAAATCACGTAAAAACAAAGGATTCTCAATCAAGACACGGCGATAAAAGCAACCTCAATTCAAATCCGTTCATAACCAAGACATATACGCCGGTGTACACACTCGTCACCTTATGTACACGTCATTCACATAGTACAAATAATGTAATTAGACCAAATCCTACGAGGAAGTTCCCCCACACAAAGTTAGGCAAAATAATTACCTCAAATGCCCTCAATCAATACTCCAAAAATGCTTTTCCTCTAAAATTCACCTTCGCTTGGCTCAAATCTAACCAAAATCGACTTTATAACATCAAAACCCGAGTTGAAGGGTAGATCTTGACTACCCATAGCCCACGAGTCCAAATATATGTTAGGTTTTCAAATCCTAGTCCAATTCGACTCTCAAATCTTAAATTTTTATTTTTTCATAACATACAAAATCCCCAAAATTTCTCTTCAAATCTCATGATTTAGATGTTAAATCTCATAAACAATCATATTATGTAATCACAAATGGATCAAAATCACTTACACAATAGTTTGGTATGAAAATCTCTCCTCAGAATTGCCTTCCACCAAGTCTAGGGCTCAAAATGTGATAAATGAAGCTAAGTCCCAAAATACCTAGCTAAAAATAAGTGGAAGATGTTGCATTTACGACCGGAGGTTCGCAAATGCGACACAGGCATCGTAAATGCGAAGCCTGCCCCAGCCTTGAGCCTATCACAAATGCGACAACTGATCCACAAATGTTGTCACAACCCAAAGTCTTACCATAGGCATCGTGATGGCACCTAGTCTCTAAGACTTGGTAAGCCGATTACTAACAAAAGTTAGGCCAATTTAATAATGATATTTTAAAACCAGAGTTTAATATAAATACCAAATTAAAGGTGAGACAAGCCTACGCGGCAATAATCATAATAACCTCCCAAGACTAGGTAATACAAAGTTAGGAACTTTAGCTGAGTACATAGAAATATCTCAATACAATACTGTTCAGACAACGAATTAACAGTACAGTCAAACGGAAAAGGTCTCCAAGGGACTATGACGACCAAGCAGCTCTCCCTTGAATCTTCGTGATCAAAAGACTAACTCTGCCTGAGTCCAATATCTCCAATACCTAGATCTTCACAAAAATGCGTAGAAGTGTAGTATGAGTACACCACGGTCGGTCCCCAGTAAGTATCAAGACTAACCTTAGTGGAGTAGTGGCGAGGTATAAGTCAAGACACCTACTAGTCATAATAACTTGTGCAGTAAATAAGTATAAAGATAATAATGAAACCAAGAGTCTGTAAATGGCAACAACGAATAAACATATGATATAAACGGTAAAGTAATCAAAACAACATTAAAGAACTAGTGAAACCAAATAAGAGAAAACGATAACAACTAACTAATCAAGCCATTCTAACACAAGACTCTAAACAGCATTGCTCCGAGATACCTTATCTTATAATCACAAGTCACGAGCCCCAAACCACAAATCATATGCTCATGGCACCTCGTGCCCACATTATTTATCACAACCGCACAGATAACTCACGTGCCAATATCTTAATCCTCCCAACATAGTCATAGTCTTAATATAACAATCAGTCTGGTATGGTCACATGCTCAATAGCATAATCTGCCTGGTATGGTCACAAGCTCAATATCACAATCCGCCCGACGTGGTCGCAGGCACAATATCACAGTCGAAGTAGATAATGCAAGAATGCATGTGCAAGATCAATGAAGTTCAAGTTTCATACTTTTGAACTGGTGCAAGTGGCATGCTACAGTATATGCTTGTGTGAGTCTATTGATACAGTCCAAGTCAACAACTAATATCAAATACATTGAGTAGCTCATTGGAAGCAACACAACAAGTCACGTAAGGTGCATGAAATACACAAGGAAATTCACACCATCACATGAATATCATCAACATTATGCCCCTAGGCCATCACATATCATCCCTGACATAGCCACCCTTATCTCTCTGTATGGACAACATTATAATAGCCACCTTTATCACTCCGCCCAGACAATAACACAATAGCCACTTATATCGCTTCGCGTAATAGCTACTCGTATCACTTTTCCCAAACATTAACACAATATCCACCCGTATTACTCCGCACAATAAACAACAGTGAGATGCCACCCTTATGCTCCGCATAACAACAATCAAACTACACAACAAATCACATGTGCAAACATCATAACAACACGACATATCAACCCGTACCACAAGTTCCCATAGGTCACAACCTTTTCCAAAACAACAATACCAATATCACCACAACACATAGTCCACGATTCCACCATAATGTGTCGAAGAATCTCAATAGCAACAAAATAGAACGGGGAGAAATATCTCAACAATGAACAATACTCCATTTAAAGACAACTTCAACTAAAACATGTTAATTTCTTTTACTAACTTCGACTCTAATTATTTGCTTAAGAATGAACTCAATAATAAAGGTATTTTTATGGAATGGAAACTTTGAGTTCTAATGTATGACATAAGCTAACAATAAAAGAGATGACATGATCTAGCAACTACATCTAAATGCATGAGAATAACCCAACAACAAAAGGATATCATGTAACAACAATTTCAATTAAGAATGAATCACAATAAAGGAGGTCACATTACAATAAAAAAGGTAACAACTTCAAATAATGCATGTGAGAGTAAACTTGACAAATAAAAGATATAACATGTGCTAATAACTTAAAATAAATACATGAAAGATTCCTAAAAGTCTAAACCGGTCAAGTTTTCCACATATAAGCCGGGTATAGACTCATCAGCTCATGTACACGTCGTCAACGTAACTCAAACAATTTAATCAATCCAAACCCTAAGGGGTAATTATCCCACATAAATTTAGGCAAGATACTAACCTCAAAGAAGTTAAATCAATACTCTATAATGACCTTCCCGTGTGAAACAACCTCCGGACGACTAGAATCTAGCCAAAATAACTTAATATCATAAATAAAAGCCATAGGAAACAATTTCGGATAATAAAGCCTCAATATTTAATGAAAACCAAAAGGTCAACCCAAAAAGTCTACCCTAGGACCGCACCTCAGAACCCGACAAAACTTACAAAATCTGAACACTCATTCTGATACGAGTCCAACCATACCAAAACTATCCAATTCCGACATCAATCGGCCTTCAAATCATCCTTTTTGTTTTTTAGAAAGTTTTTTCAACCCCCCCCCCCCC
>AWOL01S0003957.1:186543-200108 GCA_000715115.1 Nicotiana otophora | reverse complement strand
CCATAATAAGAGAGCGAGGTCTTCGGGTCCTTCTGGTGAGTTTTGAGGTGGTCAAAGACCACAATACCCGAGGTATCCAGCCCAGCCATCGGCTAGCGTGCCCCCTCAATTTGGTGGTAAGAGATTTGATCATTTCACATATTCAGGGCCTGGTCAGAATTTCAGGGCCTCAGGTCCTAGTATAAGGGTGAGTCAAGTCAGATGAGGTCCGCCTTGCCACAATGTGCTTAGTGTGGTAAGCTGCATGTCGGGTAGTGCTATATGGGGTTGGGTGTTTGTTATACTTGTGGTTATCCGGGCCATGTTATGAGGGATTGTCCGACGAGAGGTGATGCAAGCATATCTTAGCCAGCGGGATCTGTAGCTGGTTCGTCATCATCAGTACGCCCCCTTGAGCAAGGTTCACAAGCACCAATGAGTCGTGGTAGAGGCAGAGATGGAGCATCTAGCTCGAGTGGTCCTCAGAACCGCATTTATGCATTGGCAGGACGACAGGATCAGGAGTCATCGCCTGATAATGTTACAGGCATATTATTAGTCCTCTCATATGATGCATATGCACCAATTGACCCAAGTTCTACCTTATCATATGTTACTCCGTTGGTTGCTAGTAAGTTTGGAATAAAACCTGAATTTGTTAAACCTTTTGAGGTGTCTACACCTGTTGGGGACTCAGTGGTAGCTAAGCGAGTATATAGGGGTTGTATAATATTGGTTCATAGTCGAGCTACCATAGCGGATCCAATCAAGTCAAATATGGTAGAATTTGATATTATAATGGGTATGGATTGGTTGGCTTCTTGTCATGCCAACGTTGATTGTAGATCAAAGATAGTCCGATTTCAATTTTCAGGGGAGCCCATTTTGGAGTGGAAAGGTAATACGGCGTCGCCGAGATGTAGATTTATTTCCTATCTCAAGGTAAGGAAGATGATCAGAAAGGGATGTAATTATCACTTAGTTCGGGTTCAGGATGTGGAAGTAGAGTCACCAACCATTCAGTCGATCCTTGTGGTTAATGAGTTTCCCGATCTTTTCTTGATGAGCTTCCGGGTCTTCTGCCAGTGCAAGAAATTGAGTTTGCTATTGACCTACTACCAGATACTCATCCAATATCTATTCCCACCTATAGAATGGCCCCCAAAGAGCTGAAAGAGTTAAAGGAACAACTAAAGGACTTGCTTGAAAAAGGCTTTATCAGACCTAGTACATCACCATGGGAGCACCCGTGTTATTAGCGAGGAAGAAAGATGGTTCCTTACGGATGTGTATTGATTATAGACAGTTGAATAAGGTGACAATCAAGAATAAGTACCCACTCTCGAGGATTGATGATTTATTTGATCAGTTGTAAGGTGCCAAATGTTTTCGAGGACTTGAAGTCCGGGTACCATCAGGTAAGGGTTAAGGAGGAAGATATTCCAAAGACATCATTCAGGACCAGATACGGGCACTTTGAGTTTCATGTTATGTCATTCGGTTTAACCAATGACCCAGCAGTATTCATGGATTTGATGAACCGTGTGTTTAGGACCTTTTTAGATCTATTCGTAATTGTATTTATCGACGATATATTGGTGTATTCTCGTTCGGAGGCTGAGCATGCAGATCATTTTGCGTATTGTGCTCAGAGTTCTACAAAAAGGGAAGTTGTATGCAAAATTCTCTAAATGTGAATTCTGGTTAAATTCTGTAGTTTTCCTTGGGCATATCATTTTGAGTGAAGGTATCCGGGTTAATACACAAAAGATTGAGGCAGTAAAGACTTGGCCTAGACCCACGACACCGACGGAGGTTCGTAGCTTTCTTGGTTTAGCAGGTTATTACAGGAGATTTGTAGAGGGATTTTCTTCCCTTTCAGCACCTTTGACAAAGTTGACTCAGAAGGGAGCAAAGTTTCAATGGACTTATGCTTGCGAACCGAGTTTCTAGGCATTGAAGGACAGATTGACTTCTGTACCGGTTCTAACGCTCCCAGAAGGGACCAATGGTTACGTTATCTATTGTGATACTTCGGGCATTGGATTGGGTTACGTGCTGATGCAGCATGATAAAGTTGTAGCTTATGCTTCTAGACAACTAAGAAAGCACGAGAAGAATTACCCGACCCACGATTTAGAGTTAGCCGCAGTAATTCATGCACTAAAGATGTGGAGGCACTACTTGTATGGCATTCATATTGATATATATACGGATCATAAGAGCCTCCAATATATCTTCAATCAAAAGGAATTGAATTTAAGTCAAAGGCGATGGTTGGAGCTACTTAAAGACTATGACGTTGATATTTTATACCATCCGAGAAAGGCGAACGTAGTAGCTGACGCCCTCAACCACAGATCTATGGGTAGCCTGTCATATTTACAGCTAGAAAAGAGTGGAATAGCCCATGAGATTCATCAACTAGCTAGTCTTGGAGTTCGGTTACTGGACTCAGGTGATATTGGAATTACTATTCAGGACACGGCAACATCATCTTTAGTAACTGAAGTAAAGGAACGCCAGTATGATAATCCTGTGTTAGTTCATTATAGGGATACCACCCCTCAGAAGGAGAAGACGCCGTTTGAAATTACAGAAGATGGGGTCCTCAAATATCGAGGACGATTATGTGTCCCTAATATCGTAGGGCTGCGTCGGCAGGTTATGGGAGAAACTCACTATTCTTGTTATTCTATGCATCCAGGAGCAACAAAGATGTATCATGATATCAGGGAAGTATATTGGTGGGACGGAATGAAAAAGGATATAGCGGAGTTTGTTTCTCAGTGCCCTAACTGTCAGAAGGTCAAGATTGAGCATCAAAAACCCGGTAGATTATTGCAGGCTATAGAGATTCTGACTTGGAAGTGGGAAGTAATCAATATGGATTTCATCATAGGCTTACCTCGTACCCAGTGTAAGTTCGATTCGATATGGGTGATTGTTGATAGGCTTACAAAGTCAGCCCATTTTCCGCCCGTTAGGACTACATATTCCACAGTGGATTATGCAAGTCTTTATATTAAGGAGATAGTACGACTGCATGGTATCCCTGTATCTATTATCGCAAATAAGGGAGCTCAATTTAAAGCCAACTTCTGGAGGTCCTTCCAAAAAGGATTGGGGACTCAGATAAGTCTTAGTACAGCATTTCATCCCCAGACAGACGGATAGGCTGAGTGTACTATACAGACACTTGAGGATATGTTACGAGCTTGTGTGGTAGACTTCAAAGGTAGCTGGGATAATCATCTGCCGCTTATTGAGTTCGCATATAATAATAGCTACCGTTCCAGTATTCACAGGGATCCATATGAAGTTCTTTACGGACGGAAGTGTAGGTCGCCTATAGGGTGGTTCGATGTTGGGAAACTACGTTAGTAGGACCAGAACTAGTATAACAGGCAATCGAGAAAATTAAGCTTCTACAGGAAAGGCTATTAGCAGCTCAAAGCTGTCAGAAGTCTTATATGGATAATCGATGGCGAGACTTGGAGTTTTGGGTTGACGACTGGGTATTCCTAATGGTATCACCGATGAAAGGTGTTATGAGGTTCGGTAAGAAAGGAAAACTTAGCCCTCGGTACATTGGACCATATAGGATCATAGGCAAGGTAGGCCAGGTAGCATATGAGTTAGACTTGCCTTCGGACTTGGAGTCTATACATCCAGTCTTTCATGTGTTTATGCTCCGTAAATGTATCGGGGATCCTTCCAGAATAGTGTCAGTTGGCGACGTTCAAGTCACAGAGCAGCTATCATATGAAGAAACTCCCATTGCTATATTAGACAGACAGGTTCAAAGATTGAGAACTAAAGACGTAGCTTCGGTAAAAGTACTCTGGAGAAACAACAATGTGGAAGAAATGACTTGGGAGGCCGAGGAAGACATGAATTCTAGATATCCCTACTTATTTGCTCCTCCAGAGAAGGGTCCGACTGAGACATCACAACCTTAAGGTACGTGCATGGATTCTTGTGTTAGTTATTGTCATTGGTCGTGTGAGGCCATTGTCGTTATTGATGATTGTGGTCCTATATGGCATTGCATTATTCAGTTTCTACAGGAAGATATGGTAGTAGTATTGTTACAAAGGTGACTCTACCAAAGTTATATAGATCCCGGGGAGTTAAACATTCAAGGACGAATGTTTCTAAGGGGGGAAGGATGTTACATCTTACGTTTTCATACGTTAAAGTTTCGTCTTCAGTTAATCAACGTAGACGTGTGGATGAGATTATTTTGAGGTTAACGTATTTATGCTATTTATAACAAACGATAAGTAAGTTCCATGAAGGATAAAGGGTACACAAATTAAAGAAAATGAGTTTCGTTGAAGGTTGTCGATTTGGGATAAAATACGGTCCGAGCTATAATACCCGATATTTATGGACTAGTACCATACAAGGTACCATATGACCATGATAGTATGATGTATAACGTGTATTAAAAATAAGTATAATTTTAAATAATTTGAGATAATTCTTAATTATGCGGGTAATTGGTTAATTACCGGGTAACGGAATATTACCCGATTAGTTAATAAATTATAAGATAAGATTAACCCCCCTCCCCCAAAACGTGGCAGCAAGACAATTTCCAAATAAATGACTCATAGTCACTTTGGATTATGTGGCAACCTAATATTTTAGTTACAAGACATCTCATGCCTAATGTTTTCATTTTCTAACAACACTTTAATTCTAAGACTTTTAACANCCCCCCAAAGAAATGTGGCAGCAAGCCACTTTCCAAATAAATGACTCTTAGTCACTATGGATTATGTGGAAACCTAGTATGTTAGTTACAAGACATCTCATGCCTACCTTGAATTCTAAGACTTTTAACAAAAACTTTTCATAACTTCAGTGACTCACTTCTCTTAACATTTCTATTAAGAATAGTCATAATCTCTTCAAACTTCACCAAGACTTTCCTAATGCTTTTCATAGTTAAGAATACAAGACATTTCATTTCTAACCTTTTCATTTCTAACAATCAGACGTGATATCTTCATTTCTAACACTACAACGTGATTTCACATGATTCATTTCTAACACTACAACGTGATTTCTTCAACCAACAAGATTTCTTAGCACAGTAGCAACGTGAGATTTTGTGATTCTAAGAGAGTACGGTGCAACCTTTTCTAAGAATATCATATGGATTTTTCCCTACTCCAGGTATTTTAAGGCTATCATTTCTTTCCTTTTGGCGTGATCCAAATAATACAAATGAAACGAGCAAAATACGCAACTTTCATAAATGACTCTATTCATAGAAATACTAGGGGTGTCTATATTCTTGATTTCCAATGTGAATTATTATTATATCTTCTATGCATGGGTCTCAGAAAAATACGTATTTGATAAAGTATCCGAAAGGCATATTGATTTTTATGACATTTCGAGAAATCTTATTAACGTAATTTTTATGTATTTCATGCATTTATACATGTACATTTACCCATGAACAGATGGCATTATATACGCGTATATTATATGTATATGGGACATGGGAAAAGGTTATGGCGTTATATACGCACCACCACCTGATCAGTCAATATATGTTGATAATGTTGTCCACAGTGGCTGAGACGATATGATGGGATGCCCTGAGAGGCTTGATGATGATATATATACACCTATACCTATGCATGACATGACATTTATATGCATGTGCATGACACTATAAATATTTCAAAAATTACAAAGTTATCCAGACTTACAGGTGGATTTCTTTATTCCATGTTTCATCTATGTCTTTTATGTACTGATTTTCATGCCTTACATACTCAGTACATTATATGTACTGATGCCCTATTTCCCGGGGCCTTCATTCCATGCCCACAGGTACAGGTAGGCAAGCTGACGGTCCCCCTTCTTAGGATCCTTGATCAGCGAGAGTTGGCGTGCTGCACTTGATCCGGAGCTTCTTAGATTTTGGTACGATATGCTTGTATACATATATGGGTATGATGTGGCTCAATCCCGTCTTTGTACAGTTGTATTTCTATTAGAGTTCTGTAGAAAGTTATGTATAGTCCGATAGTATGCGGCCTTGTCGGCTTCCAGTTTTGGCTATATAGTTGTCTATAGCAGCCTTGCCGGCTCGTCCCACTATATTCCGTATGTATATGTATATATATCTTTTGGACAGGTTTCCCTCACATATGTTATTCATGTTTATATCTTAAACGCATGCTTAAGGATGTTCAACATGTAAGATTCGGGCACCCGTCGCGACCCATCGGTTTGGGTCGTGACATCAAATCACATCAAACAACACTAAAACCATGATTCGCACATCGATTGAAGCCTAATAAACTAATGAGCTTCCAACTTCTAAAACTAATGTCGAAACATATCAAACCAATTCTTAATGAGCTCAAATTTTGCATGCAAGTCCCAAATGACACAACGGAGCTATACCGACTCCGAGAATCACAATCCAAACCTGATATTAACAAAGTCAACTCACGGCCAAACCTCTCAATCTTCCAAACTTTCAACATTCCAGCTTTTGGCAAAATGTATCAATCAACCTACGGACCTCCAAACCAAAATTCGGACATACGCCTAAATCCAAATTCACCATATAAAGCTAATGGAATCATGAAAACACTATTCCGGAGTCGTCTACACGATAGTCAAACTTCGGTCAAATCTTACCACTTAAGGTTTCAAAATAAGAATCATTCTTCCAAATCAATCCCGAATCACCCGAAAACCAAATCTGACCATGCACGCAAGTCATAATACACTATACAAAGCTATTAGAAACCTTAAGCCACCAAACGGGATGCTGAATCTCAAAAAGACTAATCGAATCATTATAAATGCGAACCCAGCAGGCTCGCAAATGCGAGAAACCAATCGCAATAGCAACCTCTTCCAGCCCCAGCTCCCCATCGCAGATGCGATCAGGGGTCTGCATATGGAAACTCAACACCAATCGCAAAAGCAAACCAAGTTTTGCAAATGCGAACACTGGTCCCCTGGACCATCATCGCAAAAGTGATAAGTATATTGCAAATCCGACAACATCCTTGTAAATGCGAGAACAGTACACCAGCAAAAGCTAAACTTTACCAAAAACTCTCCGGAACGCGTCTGAAACTCACTTGAGCCCCTGGGGCTCCACACCAAAACATCCACATAAGTACATAATTATCATACATACTCGCTCGTAAGATTAAAACACTAAGATAACATCCAAAACCATAAATCAGACACCAAAACACATGAAAATCACAATGAAACTCAAGAACTTCTAAAAACACAACCGTGAGTCTAATTCTATAAAACCAACTCGAAATTACACCAAATTTTGCAGATAAGTTTCAAATGATAAGAAAAACCTATTCCAAGTCCCGAAACCAAAATCCAAACCCGATAGCCAATAAGTCAACCCATGGTCAAACTTAGAAAAATTCTAAACCTTTAAATTGTCAACTTTCGTCAAAAAGTGCCAAATCAACCTGGAAGCCTCTGAATCTAATTCTGGGCATACTGCTAAGTCCAAAAACACAATCCTAACCTAATAGAACCATCAAAACTCTGATCCGAGATCAAATACGTAAAAAGTCAAACTTGGTCAACTCATCCAACTTAAAGCTTCTAAAATGAGAATCATTCTTCCAAACCAATCCTTAATCGCTCAAAAACCGAAGATGACCATAGACGCAAGTCATAATACATAATAGAAAATACTCAAGACCTTAAATCACCGAATAGAATCTAAAGCTCAAAACGACTGGTCGGGTCGTTACATTTCTTCCTTGGACCACAAATTAAGCAAACCACAAAAAGAACTATGGTACATCAAAAAAGGTATATCAAGAAGTTACTCAAAAGATTTGAGATAGATAATGCAAAGACAATTGACACTCCCATTGCAACTACAACCAGGTTTGATATGTATGAATATGGTCTCTCTGTTAATAAAATTAAGTATAGGATATTGATTAAGTCTTTGTTGTACCTAAATAAAAATAGAACAAATATTGGGTTTTGTATTTGGATTGTATAAAAGATTCCATTCAAATACTAAGGAGTCATACATGAAAGCAATACAAAGGATCTTGAGATATCTAAAAGGTACTCAAGACCTGGTTCTTTGGTCTCCTTCTGCTGATGTGTTTCACTTAGTGGGATATGTAAATATTGACTGCTAGTTATTTGGTGGAAAGGAAAAGCACATTGGGATGGTTCACTTCCTGAGTTTGTGTTTAATCGCTTAGAATTTTAAGAAATAAATTTTGTATCCTTAGCCGTTGTAGAAGTTGAATATATTGTTGTTGCTTCGTGTTGTGCTCAACTATTATGGATCAAACAGTAGTTAGAAAATTATGTAGTGATGATTGAAGTGGCTCTAATATTTTGTGACAATACAAGTGCAATAAACATGGCATAGAACCCGGTTCTTGAGAGATAATATAAAACAAATATTTCTATGGTGTTTGGCAAGACGAAAGATCAGATTGTGAATATATTTACTAATTCTTTGAGCATGGATCACTTTGAAAAGAATCGCTTAGAGCTTGGTTTGATCAAGACGAATTGGGCATAATCCCGATTTCATCAATGAATGAGTATTTTCTGATAATGTATTTAGTATATTTAAGTGTTGAAAATATCTAGCTTAATCTTATATTGTAGTAGTTAGACACACATGGCATGATGGAAAAGCTTAGATGAGGTCTGATTATTTTATTTCAATCATTGTAGGGATATTTGGCCATATTAAGAAAATTAGTCAAAGAACCTATTTTATTGGACGCCTAGGTATGTAACCTTATTTTGAGTAGATAGTTATATAATCTTATTAGATTGACCCATCATAAAAAGATCAGGCTCCAAAATTGTATCCTTGATCATATCTAAAGTACTCATAACTGACATTAATCCGACAAATAAAAGAGACCAGATTTGTAACACCCCGAAAAATTTCGAAGTACTTAAGTGTAAAGCCCGGTAATATTTGTAAAGAAAATAATGTTTCATGGTGCCGGACTAGGCTCGGACTTTTTGGGTTGAACAATGCACCAGAAAGTAAAGAAAAATATTTGGCGAAAAAGTGCATTTCTGCGGTCCATTATGCGACCGCAGAACCACTCTGAGACGGCATAATGGCCGCAGAGTGAGGCAGTTAATTGGTTCAGTTGGAAGAAACTATGCGGTCGACTATGCGACCGCATAACTATTATGCGGTGCATTATGCGACTGCATAACAGCTATGCGGACCGCATAGTGACCGCATACACAGACAGTTCTTTTGGCTATTTTGTAACCAATTATGCGACCGGTATGCGGTCCGCATATCGGTTATGCGATCGCATACCTTATTCCGAAGCTCCATTTTTGGGTTTTTAAAACCCGGCCCTATTTCGTTAAATAACTCTTTGGGACATTTTTGAGACATAATCTGATATTCTAGAGTGAGAGAGAGAGTGACCTAGGGTGAGAAGGTGTTCTTCAATAATTTTTCTTCAATTCTTGCTCAAGTTTTGAAAGATTAAGAAGGGAAGCTCACTAGGTCTTCATCCTAGAGGTAAGATTCTACACCCTAAACCCTAATTTCGAAAGTTTTTGAAAATCGGTAACTAGCAAGATAATATTTGGGCATGAGAGTTGTTTATTTACATGCATGTGTAGGAAGCTTTTTGAGCTAGAAAGGGTACCGATTGGGTTGTGGGATGATGGAATTCTCCATAAAAGGACCTTGGAACCTTAATGCACACTTAGTGTTTGATAAAATGCTCAAATGAGCTCGAACCATGATCATCTTCCTAATTTTGATTCGATTTGTTATATTTCTACAATAGATTGAAGTTTCTAAGAATTCCAAAACATTTAGAGTGTAAGGAAGCTCAAGTGAGGTATGTTGGCTAAACTCTTCTCTAAGAATTGAATCCCACGATATTCAAGTAAATTATGTAAGTCCCGAGAAAT
Organism: Nicotiana otophora; assembly: GCA_000715115.1. NCBI lineage: Eukaryota > Viridiplantae > Streptophyta > Magnoliopsida > Solanales > Solanaceae > Nicotiana > Nicotiana otophora. Next base: position 190,172 of record AWOL01S0003957.1, on the reverse strand, counting down.
TCATTATGAGACTGGCCATTTCGAGTAAGATTGGGTTGAAAGATATGTATTCAACAAGCATCCTAAATGCTTTATTCATGTTATATTACCAATTGAGGATGTGTTAAAATACGGGCTGTTCATTAATAATGTTTCGACTTTAAGTCAATTTCAAATAAAGGCTATCATGTCAAATTTTGTGAAATATCTCTATGTGCCTTAGACTCTAAATTGCTCACATATGTACTACACACCTTGATTTGAGTTGTATTTGTTGTTGATGATGATAATGATATTTGCAATAGATAAGGTGAGCATGAAATACTGAATACAACCAACATGCCAAGAATGACTTTATGATTATGGCCATTAGTGCTAATGACATGAAAAGATGTGAAAGTAATATGAAATGCAATGATTTATATAAAAAGGTTAATGTCTTAAATAAGACAGCCTAGCCGGTCGGGTCGTGATAGGACACCATGCCGCACACATGGTGGTGATTGTGCTGGAAATGGTAATTAAAATTGTGATTGTGGTCGATATCCCTAATGGATAGCCTAGCCGATCGGGTCGTGATCGGACTCCGTGTTAAAGACAGTTGTATTGATATTGAGAGAAATTGTGGTTGATGTCTCTACTGAGATAGTCTAGCTGATCGGGTTGTGATCAGACTCCGTTCTAAGAGTACGGTGGTACTGGTTTTGGGAATAATGGTATTGTCAATAGCGGTATTGGTATGGTGAATAATGGTACTACTATTGTGGACAATGGTATATCGATACTAAGAATCTCCCAATGTGAGATATGGAAATTAATTTGAATACTGTCTTGATCCTAAATTGAGGTTTGATGTTGATTAAGGCATTCATTGACATTATGATAATCTTGTTTGTATTATTTGTTATTCTATTGAGAGGATGTTTAGTTATACATACTAGTGCTATTCGACGGTACTAACGTCCTTTTTGCCTGGGGCGTTGCATCTTTCAATGGATGCAGGTGGTTCCACAGCAGGAGATATTGATCAGTGATAGCAGTGCACTTTCTTCCCAGCTGACTTAGTGAGCCCCACTTCATCCCGGGGTCATGTATCTTTTGTACTTTGTGTATTCGGTTTGACGTATAGCCGGAGCCTTGTTGCCGGCATTATCATTGTACTCTTCTTTATCTATAGAGGCTCCGTAGATATAATGTGGGTTGTGTATTGGTGCTGGGGAAAGATAAACTCTGTTATGTTATGGATGTATTAATTGTCCATTTGAGACTTTAAAAATGATGAAACTATTGGAAATGAATTGGTATTGTAGACATGAACACAATTTTGTCTAATTAATGATAATATGTATTATCTCTATTCATGGATGAGTTTGGGTAGAATGAAATCTAACGGGCGTGCTCGGTCGGGTTCACTCGGTTGAGCGTCGGTCGCGCTCCTCGGTTTTGGGGCGTGACAAGATTCCTAAACTTCCTTTAAACACATCACTACGACCAAATTAAAGCCAATTAACTTCCAATTTAAAATTTGAATCTTGGGCCCCATTCTTTTCCTATCTAAACTGAATTAGGAGTTAAAAAAATCTTAATTGATTAGGACCTATTCCTATTTAATACCCCCCAACCTATGTTCTTCTCCTCTCGTTCAATCTATTTTCTTTCTCTCACAAAATCAAAAGCAAAGAAAAAAACCTAAGTTCAAATCCTTCTAAAACGCAAAAATCACTTAACAATGTTGACCTCACCAAACCTTCACATATCTGGTTCTCTTGAGTCTGACACAACCCTAGTAACTGATACCCCTTTCCTTTCATATTCTCAAACCGAGTCAGTCAAAACTCCAACTCCACTCAAAGAATCTCCAAAACTTTTCAGGGCTGGTTGACTACTCAAACGAAGAAGAAGGTTAACATTCTCGCCATGCATACCTGAAAGTCAACGGGTCTGAGATTAGAGGGGAAGAAGTGAAAGTAGGGGATAAGAAAGAGAAGAAGGTGAAAGAATCTGGTGTTGGTAGATATGATAGTGTAGATGGCACAGAAGGCCCTAGTATTGAGATGACTGCATATATGTGACGACCTGATAAGTCATTTTAAGTGCTAGCATTTATTTATGTATTCTGAGACCTCTCATGTCTTCATTTGATGTTATATGACTTGTATGTGTGGTACGTACCATTTTTCAAAAAACATTTATATAAAAGTTTGAAAAATATGATGTTTGACTTAAAATGAGGCTAGAGTTGACCACGGTCATTTAGGTAAACGACCTCGGATTGGTATTTTAACTATTTCGGTAGGTTCTTATGATATTTTTGGACTTGTACACATATTTGGTCGGGGTACCGAGTGACCCGAGTGATCCGAGCGCCTATTGACGCATTATGTGAAAAGTTGGAAAATATGTTACAAAGTTGAAATTTTAAGTTTTGATGATCGATTCTTGATAATTAATGTTATTTTGATGATTTGAATTAGCGAGCTAGTTCATATGATGTTATTATACTTATACGCATTTCGGATTGGAGTCCGAGGGACTCAAGTGAGTTTCAGATGTGTTATGGTTGAGTTTGGAACTGCTGAGGCACAACGTTGGTATGTTCAGGTTGCGGGTCTAGCATTTGCAAAGACCTGATCACAATTGCGAGCCTCGCATTTAAACCTGATCGCAATTGTGAGCCTCGTATTTGCACCCGATCGCAAGTGCGAGCCTCGCATTTGCACCTGATATCAATTGCGAGCCTCGCATTTGCACCCGATCGCACTTGCGAGCCTCGCATTTGCACCTGATATCAATTGCGAGCCTCGCATTTGCACCTGATCGTAATTGCGAGCCTCGCATTTGCACCTGATCACAATTGTGAGCCTCGCATTTGCGATGTTAGGCTCGCAAATGTGAATTTAGGTCTAGGACTTAAGACTTTGCAAATGTGAAGAAATGGTCGCATTTGCGGACATGCAGGTGGTCGCATTTGCGACATTGGAGCCGCATTTGCTACTAGGAGCTGGGGGCAGGCATCTTCGCAAATGCGAAGCTTAGTTCGTATCTGCGATGGAGGGGCTCTTCGCAATTGCAAAGAAACATTCGCATTTTCGACATATGTGGGTCTGTTGCACTTGTCGCTTTTGCAATCAGTGTTCTGCACAACGCAATTGCAAACAAGAATTTTCAATTGTGACATCTGCAGCTGGGTAAAGTTGGGAGAAACGGGACTTAGATCATTTTACACTCCTTTTCAATCCTAAGCTCTCTAAAGGTGATTTTTGAAGAACCATATCTTCCAAAATTCATTGGTAATTAACTTGGATTAGTTTTCAATCAATTTCCATTACTTTTCCATGAATTCATCAAATCTATGAATTCTTCGAGGTAGAAATGTGTTACACCCTATATTTTTGTACGTAAAAATGCATCGTAAGCAAACTAATGTAGGACCAAAAATGAGATAATATTTAAAATTATATAAAGTAAGTTAATCATGTTACCTCTGAGGTTACAAATATTGAAGATCATGAACAACAAGTACAAAGAGGGTTGGACAGTTCAGAAGCTAAAGCAATTGAAGAAAACAATGTTTCGTCGAAAGTCGACAAGTTGGGAATGTTATAACATGTACCTTTGGGGTGAGACTAGGGTGCTTAACATGATAAGGA
>AWOL01S0003957.1:158241-181963 GCA_000715115.1 Nicotiana otophora | reverse complement strand
CCCCCCCCCCAAACTAAGAATTAAGATCATGCCCTCTTCAATCTTTCTCTAATCTAGACGTAGCTTTCCCAAGAATATCATAGATAGTAAATGGAACCTAACTGTTGGCCAGAAAATTAAGAAATTAATCACAAAATTGAAGAAACAACCATATATTAGCAATTGTAATCAAGATCAAGTCAACGTCAAACAACAACATTCATAGCTAAATCACAACCCCCAGATCTATGGGTTTTAGCCATTCATGCTAAAATCAAAATAATTTCACAAGTGTTGAATAATTGAGAATACTAAGAACGATGAAGAAAAATTGATAATCCTTGCTCCCGAGTGATCCGCGTGTGTATCTTCCTCTCAAAATGGCGTCTCCCCCTCCAAAACAGGTTTAGGCTTGCTTTTATACGAGTTGGCAGTGTCTTGGGCCGAAATAACCTTGTCTCGGTCGAGTTAGGAAACTTTTCCGCCACCAGAGCCTAGGGTAGTGTGGGGCGCTATCCCTGGCGTTTGGATTTTTGAGCTTCTAATTTGTGCGCCACAGGTAGTGCCCTACGCTAGCATGGGTTCTACTTGTGGCCTTTTTCCCATTTCGTTCCTTTTTTGCTTTAATTGGCGCACCTTCGTCCCACATTGCCTCTGGATGATTCCTACACATAAAAGTACCACAAATTAGCATAAATCATTACATTGCACATCCAAAATCTACTAAACATGATTAAAATGCGAGGCAATATGTATATAAATATACATACTTTAAGCTAAATATCAACACCCCGCACTTAGACTCTTGCTCCCAATCTCTCACTTTATTTCTTTTAAGGACTAAGTGCCTCCGGAGTTAAAGGTTCAACAAGCTCAAATTAAGAACAAATAGGGATACGTCTTGCAATGTGGGTGCCAAAGAAAAGGTCTATAGACTCAAGGGGGCTAGCAACGGCAAAATGTTATTTGTAAGTGACAAGCACATATATGATCATGCAAGAAATTCCTACGTCATCTCCTACACTAGCACAACTTAATGATTTTACTTTGATTAACACACGAGGTAAGTTCTAGACTACACAGGAAAGCAAAGAACTATGTGTTTTATCCACTCATGCTAAAATTAAAACAATTTTACAAGTGTTGAATAATTGAGAATACTAAGAACGATAAAGAAAAACTGAGAATCCTTGCTCCCGAGTGTTCCACGAGTGTATCTCCCTCTCAAAGTGGCGTCTCTCCCTCCAAAATAGGTTTAGACTTGATTTTATATGAGTTTGGGGTGTCTTGGGCCAAAATAACCTTCTCCTAGTCAAGTTAGGAAAATTTCCCGTCACCAGCGCCCAGGGTAGCGTAGGGCGCTAGTCTTGGCACTGGGATTTTTAAGCTTCTAATTTTTGCGTCACAGGTAGCGCCCCACGCTAGCATGGGCACTACTTGTGGCCTTTTTCCCATTTCATTCCCTTTTTGCGTCAACTCACGCACTATCATCCCACCTTTCCTCAGGATGATTCCTACACATAAAAATATTATGAATTAGCAAAAATCATTACATTACACATCTGCAATCTACGAAACATGAGTAAAATGAGAGGAAGTATGCATATAAATATGTATACTTTAAGCTAAATATCAACACCCCACACATAGGCTCTTGCTTGCCCTAGAGCAATGGGACTATCAACTACATCCTAACAACGTACATCTTAACTAGAGAGGATCAATTCAATTCTTCAATCATACACTCTAGCCTTGACTATGGTCGATACCGGCAATCAAGCATGAACATACAAATTTCATATTCTTCCCATTTTACACATGCCCACGTATAAACAATGTAATTCAACCAATTCAAACAACCTATCCACAACCACCCTACCTCAAGAGCCGACTCGTTACCACTAAGCACCCTCAACTCGCGCACTCACCCAATAAGAGAAATTCACAACATCACCAATCCATCATGAGATCATGTACACTCACCAACAAACAAAAGAGTGAATATAGAATAGTCTATACATTCAAATATTACTTTGAACATAAATTAAGAACATCACACAATTGAACAAAAGTCGCTCACTCTCACAAATAATTCATGTGCATCCCGTGGTCATATCATAAGCTTGCTCGTAGTGTACATCTCTACTAATCTAAGCTAGCCAAGTCTAAGATCAATTAGGACTTTATGTGTTGTAATGTAGGCTAAGGAACGGGTAGGATACATTTAGGAATAGTGACTAACCCTTTTAAGAATTTTGATACAATACACTAAAAAATCGAGCACATATTCTTCTCAACCAATTCACTCGCCACAAACTATACACGACATAGCCCTTTCTACAATTAAGTACTTCTACACCCCCACTAGCACGGATTAGTAAGATTAGGAGGTGTGTGTTTTTCTTCTTTTTGACTATCAATATTATTTGTCTATTTTGTTTTTCTTGCAATTTCCTTTTCTCTTTTTCCCCTTTTTTCTACACACACTCCATACATTAATATTCATCGGCTAGTGGTATTTTGCATAACTTTAGTGCACCTTAAGGGCCCTTCCATGGTTCCACTCGAAAGCTACCTCCCAATCTCTCACCTTACTTCTTTTAGCTACTAAGTGCCTCTGGAGGTAAAGGCTTAACAAGCTCAAATTAAGAACAAATAGGGATATGACTTGTAATGTGGTTGCCAAAGAAAAGGTCTATAGGTTGGGCAAGTTCTAGACTACATAGGATAGCATAGAATATCACAAATCCTCACACACACATTGAATATGACTCAATCAAGACGATTTTGTTGAACTCTCAAGTCAAGCAAGCACATATAGTTGAGAAATTTTAAGCAATAATGCACTAGGTGACATGCAAGTTAAACAACTGCGAACATGCGTCACAGAGTATGCTATTAATCTTACTAAGGAATCACAATTCAAATCAAACATAATAGGAAGACAGAGCGCATGCCATAGCCTAATGTTCCAAAACCAAACATGTCAACAAGTATCTTAGAGCAACTCAGTTTTCTTCCTATCCTACTCCTAAAAAGACAAAAACAAAATACCCTGTTCAAGCTATACCCTTGAAAAGGAACCGGTGCCCACAGAAAAACCAAGGGATACGACCTAACTATCCTAAAAAAAGATCTTTTTTTTGTGTTTTTATCGTACTTTAATCCCTCAAGAAAACGTTCCAAAAGATCCACCGCCGGGAAAAGCCCGAGCTTTTTCTAATTTTATTTTCTATTTTCATGTTTTTCTTTTCTTTTTTTCTAAGAAACTAGACTCTGTCTACTACGGGTTCCTAAAAGAAAAACTAATAAAATAAAATAAAAAGCTTTATACAATTATATTACAGAAAGTAGTTCCCCCACCCCACACTTAGATTATGCATAGTCCCCGATGCATGTAAGATTTTAAATATAAGTAAGGTGGAAAGAAGAACTCCCTACTAGTCGGGCCCATGAGGGTCATATTCCGATCCTTCCGCCTCAGAATCCCCACCAGCCGAAGCTCCGGGCTCATCATTATCCACTCCCAAGGGCACCAAAGCCATTGGTCCCGTGACGTCAGTACCAAAATCCTCTTCATCATCTGAGCCTTTGTGGGTGTTTTCATCCTCTGATGGGTAAATGGCACTGTGTCATGACCCAAAATTCAACATGTCATGATGGCGCCTATCATAGTACTTGGCAAGCCGACATCCACAAATAACCACACATCTTTAAATTTAAAACATAATGAAATAAGATTAATAGTGGAAATCTCATAATTAACTTAAAAGAAAATATCGCGACTCAACACAAAATCCCCCAAAATCCGGGTGTCACTCAGTACATGAGCATCTAAATGACAACATAGTCTGACTACTAAAACACTGTCTAGTAAGATAGAACTTCACAAATAACTGTAAAGAAGGAGAGTCAAGGTCTACGGATGCCAAGGCAGCTACCTCGATAGTCTCCAACAGATAAAGCTCTAAAGATAGCAGCCGTCGTACCCAAAAGTACCTGGATCTGCACACGATGTGAAGAGTGTAGTATGAGTAAAACCGACCCAATGTACTCAATAAATAACAAGACTAACCTTGGGATGAAAGCAGTGACGAGCTCAGACAGGTACAGTCCAAATACAGATTAAACAGCACAAATATTTAGATATGCTTTCATGTTTAACAGTCTAAGTTCATCACAGATAAAAATATGCCATGTGTGACTGATATGATTAATGATACATCACTATATCTACATGTCAGTTATGCATGCCAGTTGTAATGCAACACATTTATAAAGTCACAGGCATACTCTCAAAGTATTAAATTTCACTAAGCACCCTCAATCACTTAGTCCTCCCAGTTGCTCAGTCCACCCAGTCACTCAGTCACTCAGTCCTCCCAATCACTCGGCAATCGCGCTCGGCACTCAAACTCAGTAGGTAATTGCGCTCACTACCAGTAAGTCAGACTCTAGAGGGGCGGATCCTGCCCAAGCGCTAAAAAAAGCCAATCGTAGCATGAATCAATAAAGCCTGCTATGGCGTTCAGCCCAATCCCATAAATATCACTCACAATCAGGCCCCCCGGCTTCATTCAGACATCAATCTCTCCAGTCTCTCGGTATCTCATGACAATAAGCCCAAACAATGATAATATGATGTATCAATAAATGGCAACAGAGACTAAGATATGATATGCAAATGATAGATGTGATTGAGCACATAATTGCAAATTAAGCAAGTAATTCAACAACAACACAACCTCTATGGGTCCCAAAAGTATCAGCATATAGCCTAAGCATGATAACATGAATCACAGCTCAATTCCTCTAACACATGAAGAGTACACAAATAATACTCAGATTAGATGGCTACACAATTCCACGAAATCTACTGAGTCATAATTTCTACGGTGCACGCCCACACGTCTGTCACCTAGCATGTACGTCACCTCAACACCAAACACATAACACATAATTCAGGGATTCATGCCCTCAGAATGAATTTTAGAAGTGCTACTTACCTCAAACCGTGTAAATATCTACTCCAATAAACCCTTGTCTTGCGAATCGGCCTCCAAACGACTCGAATCTAGCCACAAACAACTCGATACAATCAACACAAGCTATAGGAATCAATTCCATATGATAAAGCTAAGTTCTTAAACAAAAGTCAAAAAGTCCACCTTAGGCCCGCGTCTCGTAATCTAAAAAAATTAAGAAATTCCGAACACCCACTCAACCATGAGTCCAACTATACCAACATGGCCGAATTGCGACACCAAATCGTCACTCAGGAGTCTCTTTGTAGGATACTTGGCAAAAGTATGACCTGTTAACCCATAAGTAAGTACAATGATAAAATGGTTGTTTCTCACCCGACAAGATCGTACGAGGTCACAATTCAGCCAACACGATCATCCGAGGTAAACAAGAATTAGGGATCGGATGCGGGTGAAATTCTAGCCAACAAATCTCTATTTATTACTCTTCAATTCATGGGTCAAAAATCCCTAATTTTCACTTCAAAAACACCAACTCTATGGGGGAAATTCAATGGATAATCAATATAAATAGATAAAAATGACCAAAAGTTGCTTACCTCTCAAAATCTAGCGAAAACCCCTTCAAATATTGCCTTAATCCGAGCTCCCAAAGTCCAAAAATGAATAAATCACGAAACACTTCGAATTTAAATCAATGCCAGGCATCTCGCACCTACGACCACTTTCTCCGCTTCTACGATACCGCCTCTGTGGTCAAAATCCGCTTCTGCGGAAAAACACTAGACACCTGACCTCACGCAACTGCGGTCCCAAGCCCACACTTGCGGGTGCGCTTCTGCGCAAAACTGTCCACTTATGTGGACCTGCCACACAAACCCCATTTCTGCTTCTGCGACCATCTTTCCGCATTTGTGAGCTCGCAGGGGAGGAATCCCCCTCGCACCTGTGCAAATGCCCCAGCTCACCCAGAAAAGCATCTGCGACCTATTGGACACTTCTGCGGCTTAACATCTGGGGCCAATCCTCTTCAGGTGCAATAACACCAGATATCAGCAGCAACAGAATTTCTCCTAAGTCCAATCCCAATCTGATTTCCATCTGAATCATCCCCGAGGCCCCCGAGACCCCGTCCAAACATACTAACACATCCCAAAATACAATACAAACTTAGTCAAGGCCTCAAATCACATCAAAAAATATCAAAAACACGAATCACACCCCAATTTAAGCCTATTGAAACTAATGAATTTTCAACTTCTATAATCGATGTCGAAACTATCAAATCAACTCCGATTGACCTCAAATTTTGCACACCAGTCATAAATGACACAACAGACCTATTCCAACTTTCGAAACCAAAATCTGAGCTTGATAACCACAAAGTCAACTCTCGGTTAAACTTCTCAACTCTCCAACCTTTTATTTTCCCAACTTTCGCTAATTCAAGCCAAAATCACCTCCGGGCCTCCAAATATATATCCAGATACACTCATAAGTGCAAAATTGCCCTACGGAGCTATCAAAATCATCAAAACTCCATTCTGGAGTCATTTACACATAAGTCAACATCCGGTCAACTCTTTCAACTTAGGCTTCCATCCTTGAAACTAAGTGTCCCAACTCATTCTGAAACATCCCCGGAACTAAACCAACTACCCTCACAAGTCACATAACATCAAATGAGTATATTATAAGAAATAGATGGGGGAACAGGGCTATAATACTCAAAATGACCGGGCAGGTTGTTACATCCTCCCCCTCTTAAACAAACGTTCGTCCTCGAATGGGTCTAGAATCATACCTGCAGTCTCAAATAGGTGTGAATATCTGCTCCGTATCTCCCGCTCAGTCTCCTAAGTAGCCTCCTTGACTGGCTGACCTCTCCACTGCACCTTCACTGAAGCTATATTCTTTGACCTCAATTTTCAAACATGCCGATCCAAAATGGCCACCGGCTCCACATCATAAGTCAGATCACCATCTAACTGAACTGTGATGAAGTCCAAAACATGAGACAGATCACTGAAATACTTTTGGAGCATGGAAACATGAAATACTGGATGAACACTCGACATACTAGGCACCAATAAAAGCTTGTAAGCCACTTCTCCAATCCTCTCAAGCACCTCAAAAGGCCCAATATACCGAGGGCTCAACTTCCCTTCTTCCTGAACCTCGTAACATCCTTCATGGGTGAAGCTTTGAGCAATACCTTCTCTCCCACCATGTAAGAAACATCATGAACCTTTTGATCGGTATAACTCTTCTGTCTAGACTGTGTCATGGGAAGCCAATCCTGAATCAACTTAACCTTGTCCAAAGCATCCCGAACCAAGTCAATACCCAATAGCCTAGCCTCACCCAGCTCAAACCAACCAATTGGAGACCAACACCATCTCACATACAAATCCTCATACGGAGCCATCTGAATACTCGATTGGTAGCTGTTATTCTAGGAAAACTCTGCAAGCGGCAGAAACTGATCCCAAGAGCCGCCGAAATCCATGACACAAGCACGTAGCATATCCTCCAATATCTGAATAGTGCGCTCAGACTGTCTGTCCGTCTGAGGGTGGAATGTTGTACTTAACTCAACCTGTGTGCCTAGCTCTTGCTGCACTACTCTCCAAACCTGCGGGTAAACTGTGTGCCCCGATTTGAAATGATGGACACTGGCACACCATAAAGGCGAACAATCTAGCGGATATAGATCTCAGCTAACCACTCCAAAGAATAGGTGGTCCCAATTAGAATGAAATGCACGGACTTGGTCAACTGATCCAGAATTACCCAAATAGCATCAAACTTCCTCGAAGTCCGTAGGAGCCCAACTAGGAAGTCCATGGTGATACGCTCCCATTTCCACTTCGGAATATCAAGCCTCTAAAGTAAATCACCAGGCCTCTAATGCTCGTACTTCACTTGCTGACAATTTAAGCATCGAGCTACAAACCTCACTATATCTTTCTTCTTACTCCTCTACCAATAGTATTGCCTCAAGTACTGATACATCTTTGCGGTACCCAAATGAATTGAATACCGCGAACTGTGGGCCTCCTCAAGAATCAACTCACGTAGCCCATCTACATTGGGCACACAAATCTGACCCTACATCCGCAACACCCCATCATCCTCAATAGAAACCTCCATGGAATCACCGTGCAGAACCATGTCCTTAAGGACAAGCAAATATGGTCATCATACTGACGCTCTGTGATGCGATCATATAAGGAAGACCGATAAACCACACAAGCTAGAACCTGACTAGGCTCCAAAATATCCAACCTCACGAAATGATTGGCCAAGTACTGAACATCTAATGCAAGCGGGGTCTCGCCAACAGGAATAAATGCAAGGCTACCCATACCCACCGCCTTTCTGCTCAAGGTATCGGCCACCACTTTGGCCTTCCTAGGATGATACAAAATGGTGATATGATAGTCCTTTAGTAGCTCCAACCATCTTTGCTTTCTCAAATTTAGATCCTTTTGCTTTAACAAGTGTTGTAGACTCAGATGATCCGTAAATACCTCAAAAGATACACCACAGAGATAATGCATCCAAATCTTCAACGCATAAACGATGGCTGCCAACTCTAAATCATGAATATGGTAGTTCTTCTCATGAGGCCTCAACTTTCGTGAAGCATAAGCAATCACTCTACCCTCCTGCATCAAGATACACCCAATACCAATCCGAGAAGCATCACAATACAATGCATAAGAACCCGATGCTGAAGGCAAGACTAGAATTGGAGTTGTGGTCAAGGTAGTCTTGAGCTTCTGAAAGCTCTCCTCACACTCATCCGACCACCTGAATGGAACACCCTTCTCGGTCAACCTAGTCAAGGCGATGCAATGGACAAGAAACACTCCACGAAGCAACGATAATATTAGGCCAAGCTGAGAAAACTCTGAATCTCAGTAGCTGAAGATGATCTGGGTCAACTCTATACCGCCTCTATCTTGGATCCACCTTAATTCCTTCACAGGACACCACATGCCCCAAGAAAACCACCGAACGGAGCCAAAACTCACACTTAGGGAACTTGGCATAAAGCTTCTCCTCCCACAACCTCTGTAGTACAATCCTCAAATGTTGTGCATGCTCCTCCTGGCTACATAAGTACACCGGGATATCATCAATAAATAATATGACAAATGAATCAAGATTTGGCTAGAATACAATGCTCATTAAATGCATGAATGCTTCTGGGGCAACGGTCAGCCCAAAAGACATCACAAGGAACTCATAGTGACCATTGCGGGTCCTGAATGTCGTCTTCAGAATATCCGAGTCATGAATCTTCAACTGGTGATACCCAGACCTCAAATCAATCTTGGGGAATACCCTAGCTCCCTAAAGCTGGTCAAATAAATCATCAATGTGTGGCAAATGATACTTGTTCTTAATGGTAACTTTTTTCAGTGCCTATAATCGATGCACATCCGCATAGTATCATCCTTCTTCTTCATAAACAGAATAGGTGCACCCCAAGGAGACACACTAGGGCTAATGAACCCCTTATCAAGAAGCTCCTAAAGTTGATCTTTCAATTCTGTTGGTGCCATACGATACGGAGGAATAGAAATAGGCTGAGTGTATGGCACTAAGTCAATTCGAAAATCAATATCCCTATCGGGTGGCATGCCCGGAAGGTCTGCAGGAAAAATATCTGGAAAGTCTCGCACTATCGAAATAGAATCAATAGTAGGAGTATCAGCACCAACATCCCTTACAGAGGCCAAATATAATAGACACTCTTTCCCAACAATCTGTTGGGCTTTCAGATAAGAAATCACCCTGTTGGGAACATAATTAGAGAACATCTCCCCTCAATCCTCGGCAACCTCAGCATCGCCAACGTCACGGTCTTAGTATGATAATCTAACACGTCGAAATCAACCATACTAAGCAATAAGAGATCGACTCTACCCTCAATCCCCCAATAGTCACCAAACACAACCTATACACGTGGTCCACATCAATAGTATTTCCCACTGGTGTAGATATATGAATAGGTGAAACTAAGGACTTATGGGGCATATCCAAATAACAAGTAAAATAGGATGATACATATGAATAAGTATAACTAGGGTCCAATAATGTGGAAGCATCTTTGTGGCACACTGAAATAATACATGTGATCATTGCGTCTGAAGCAACAGCTCTGGCCTGGCAGGGATAGCATAGAATTGAGCCTGACCGCCACCTGATCGACCTCCCCCTCTAGGGAGACCTCTAGCTACTTGAGCCCCACCCCGAACTAGCTGAGCGAGTGGTGAAGTTACTGGTGCGGAAGTCATATCATGACCCCTCTACTGAACTGGACTTCCCAAGCGATGGGGACACTGCCTCCATATATTTCCAAATTCCCCACACTCGAAACAACTCCCCAATGGTGGTGGGGACTTAATCGGACCCCGAGAACAAGAATAACTGCAAGAAGAACCCAGTACATACGAACCCTGAATAGATGGGGCATCTGATGAACCCTAAGCTAGGAGGGCACTAAGAGATGACTGACCCGGACGAACACTGTAAGAATCATGGCTAGCTGATGCACCACAATGAACTAGACGAGCCATTTTAGCGGGCATATAAAGACGACCCGTGATGTGGTAGGACTGAATCCAGAAGAAACACCGCTGAAACCAACCAAACCACGAGGACTCTTGGCATCCATCTCCCCATGCTCCTGACTGTGGACCTACTCTAGCCATCTAGAAATATCAACAAACTCGTCGAACCTAGCACCTGATGCAATCTTCTGACTTATAACAAAACGCAGTCCATAGTTTAGGCCATCAATGAACCTCCTAACCCTCTCCCTCTTTGTGGGAACCAACCAGATCACGTGATGAGCCAACTCTGAAAATCTCATCTCGTACTGGGTCACGGACATACCCTCCTGGCATAGTTGCTCGAACTGCCTATGCAACTCCTCCCTTCGGGTCGATGGCACAAACTTCTCCAAGAAGATAATGAAGAACTCATTCCATATAAGTGGTGCAACCCGGGTGGCCTGCTCCGCTCATAGGCCTCCTACCATCTGAAGGTTGCTCCTGATAGCAGAAAAGTGGTAAATGAGACCCCGCTAGTCCCTAGAATACTCATCGTGCAAAGAATCCTCTGACACCTATCCAAGAAGTCCTGAGCATCCTCTGCCTCAGCCCCACTGAATGATGGAGGCTTGATCCTCCCAAACCTATCTAGTCTTTTCTACTCCTCCTCGCTCATAGTGGGACCCACCTGGGCCTGAGCAACTGTAACCGACTGGGTAGGTAGTACCCCCGGTGTCTGAAGTCCCTGCATCACCTGCTATGGAGTAGAGCGATGGGAGTCTGAGAGCTTCCCCCGGCCTAAGAAGTGGCTGGCGCAGCCAAAACTGAAATCGCCTGAGCAAGGCTAGTACAAACAGTCAATATCTAGGCCAGAGCCTCCTGAAGGCCTGGAATCACAATGAGAGCAGCTGGTGCCTGAGCTGGTCCCACTGGCTCAACTACTTCTAGAATCTGTAGCTTAGCTGGAGCAACTAGTGGATCTACAGATGCTGCTCTAGCTATGGTACGAGCTGCACCCCAACATGTGTCGTGGCCTCAGCCTCTCGTGGCCCTAGCTGGTGGTACTGGTGCTCGTCTACGGGATCTAATAGCACGTGTGCTCACCATCTGTGAGAGAATAGAATAACAGAAGTTTAGTTTCCAGAATCAATAAATTCGCATGACAAAAATACAAGAAAGTAAATTTTTCCTAATGGTTCGGCAACCTCTCGAAGATAAGTACAGACGTCTCTGTACCGATCCGCAAGACTCAACTAGACCTGCTCATGACTCGTGAGACCTGTGTAACCTAGGCTCAGATACTAACTTGTCACGACCCAAAACTTAACATGTCGTGATGGCGCCTATCATACTAGGCAAGCCGACATCAACAAATAACCACGCATCTTTAAATTTAAAACATAATGAAATAAGCTTAATAGTGGAAATCTAATAATTAACTGATAAGAAAATATCACGACTCAACACAAAATCCCCCAAAATCAGGGTGTCATTAAGTACATGAGCATCTAAATGACAATATAGCCTGACTGTTAAAATACTGTCTAGAAAGATAATAGTACAAATAACTGAAAAGAAGGAAAGTCAAGGTCTGCGGATGCCAAGGCAGCTATCTCGATAGTCTCCAATAGATAAAGCTCCAAAGCAAGCATCTATTCATTAAAATAAAAGAGTTCTATATCTCGAGTAAACAAATAGGCATGGGGAAGACTGAGAGAGGGCTGTGAGCCCTCTCTCGTTGTTGTTCCCGGACCACCCATCTCTTCCTTCCCCTTCACCAGGCCCGGTAATATCATATTTCTAGAAGGAAGTAAAGTGTCATACCTGGAAGTACCTGGATCTACACACGAAGTGAAGAGTGTAGTATGAGTACAACCGACACAATGTACTCAATAAGTAACAAGATTAACCTTGGGCTAAAAGCAGTAACGAGATCAGACAGGTACAGTCCCAATACAGATTAAAAAGTACAGATATGTAGACATGCTTTCAAGTTTAACAGTTTAAGTTCAACACGGATAAAAATATTCCAAGTGTGACTGATATGATGAATGTACATCACTATATCTACATGTCAGTTATGCATGCCAGCTGTAATGCAACACAGTGATAAAGTCACATGCATACTCTCAGAGTATTAAATTTCACTCAGCACACTCAATCACTCAGTCCTCCTAGTCCCTCAGTCCTCCCAGTCACTCAGCCCTCACTGCCACTCAGTCCTCCAAGTCACTCAGCCATCCCAACCACTCGGTACTCGCGCTCAACATTCGCACTTGGCACTCGCACTCGGTAGGTACCTGCGCTCGCTGCTGGTAAGTCAGACTCCGGAGGGGCGAATCCTGTCCGAGCGCTAAAATAAGGCAATCATGGCATGAATCAATAAAGCCTGATGTGGCGTGCAGCCCGATCCCATAAATATCACTCACAATCAAGCCCTCGGCCTCACTCCGTCATCAATCTCTCTAGTCTCTTGGGCTCACAAATCTCATGACAATCAACCCAAATAATGATAATATGATGTATCAATAAATGGCAATAGAGAGTGAGATATGACCTGCAAATGATAGATGTGACTGAGTATATAATTGCAAATTAAGCAAGTAATTCAACAGCAACACAACCTCTATGGGTCCCAATAGTACTAGCATATAGCCTAAGCATGATTTTTAACATGAATCACAACTCAATTCTTCTAACACATGAAGAGTACACGAATAATACTCAGATTAGATGACTACACAGTTCCACGAAATCGACTGAATCACAATTTCTACGGTGCACGCCCACACGTTTGTCACCTAGCATGTGCATCACCTCAACACCAATAACATAACACATAATTCTGGGATTCATACACTCAAAACCAAGTTTAGAAGTATTACATACCTCAAACCGTGCAAATCTCTACTCCAACAAGCCCTTGTCTCGCGAATCGGCCTACGAATGACACGAATCTAGTCACAAATAACTCGATGCAATCAACACAAGCTATAGGAATCAATTCCATATGATAAAGCTAAGTTCTTAAACAAAAGTCAAAAAGTCAACTCAAAAAGTCAACCACGGGCTCGCGTCTCGGAATCTGACAAAATTAACAAAATTTGAATGCCCACTCAACCACGAGTTCAACCATACCAAAATTACCAAATTCCAACCCTAAATCGTCACTCAAATCGCAATTATTACTCTCGAATACATGGGGTCAAAAATCCCCAATTTTTACTTCAAAAACACCAAATCTATGGGGGAAATTAAATGGGTAATCAATATAAATAGATAAAAAAAATGGCCAAAAGTTGCTTACCTCTCAAAATCTAGCGAAACCCCCTTCAAAAGTCGCCTTAATCCGAGCTCCCAAAGTCCAAAAATGAATAAATCACGAAACCCTTCGAATTTAAGCCACTACTAGGCATCACGCACCTGCGATCACATTCTTTTCTTCTGCGATACCGCTTCTGCGGTCAAAATCCACTTCTGTGGAAAATCACTAGACACTCGACCTCGCGCACCTATGGTCCCAAGCCAGCACTAGTGGGTGCGCTTCTGCTCAAAATTATCCGCTTCAGCAGACCTGCCACTCTAGCCCCCCTTCTACTTCTGCGACCATCCTTCTGCATCTGCGAGCTCGCAGGTGCATAATCTCCCTTGCACCTGCGCAAATGCCCCAGCTTACCTAGAACCGCTTCTGCAACACATTGGTCGCTTCCGTGTCTCCTTACCCGGGGTCAATCCTCTACAGGTGCGATGGCACCAGATATCAGCAGTAACAAAATTTCTCCTAAGTCCAATCCCAATCCGATTTTCATCCGAATCATACCTAAGACCACGGGACCCCATCCAAACGTACCAATGTTACACCCTATATTTTTGTACATAAAAGTGCGTCGTAAGCAAAATAATGTAGGACCAAAAATGAGATAACCTTTGAAAGTATATAAAGTAAGTTAATCATGTTACCTTGGAGGTTACAAATATTGAAGATCATGAACAACAAGTACAAGGATGGTTGGAAGGTTCAGAAGCTAAAGGAATTGAAGAAATATTTTTTCGTCGAAAGTCGACAAGTTGGGAATGTTATAATATGTACTTTTGGGGTGAGACTAGGGTGCTTAACATGATAAGGAGGTTATCTTATGAGTTATGGTAGTCGTATGATAGTTATGTGTTATGTTTTGAAGTCAAGCGAGTTGTGACAACAAAGTCGATGAAAGTCATCACAAGTTACGTTCATAAGGTTTACTGGGGTTTTCCACCCATAAAATTGAATATATATGAGTCTATTTTCTAACTCAATAAACCGTTTGTCAATACGACATCGAAGTATAGAGATATACGTGTTTTTGCGAGACTGTGCAAGCTGCTAGGTGACAAGTAGGTGTGTCACCTACTTGCTTAAATAAGAGTCCAAAAACAAGCCAGTCCGGGTCGTCGAAAGAAACCTTTTAACGGCCTATTTAGTTCATATAATACACTGATAAGAGGGAATAAAAACCATACCTAAACCCCTGCAAACTTCCTCCTAATAATTACACACAAACCCTAATTGAATTTCTCTCCTTTTCAAGTTCTAGTTGGAGGTAAATCCTAGAGTTTGAAGAACCAAGATAGGAGCTGAGTTATTCAACAAATAAAGTAAGTTTACTTCTCTCTTTTATCCATTTTTTCTGCTGGATATGTATGGAAAATAGTTCTATAATTGTAAAAACTCACGAGACGGTGATAGGAAGTCGTGAGTTCGAGTTATTCACTTGTAGCGGACTGTTTTGTGTTGCTATTGGATTGCGTGTTTTACTACTATTTTATGGAGTTTTGGAGGAGTAAGGGTTTGTAGAAACACCACATAAATGGAGGGTGGTGGGCTGGTCGTTCGTCATAACATATTCGGGTTGTTTGACACTACTGCGGTAGTTGTTGTGTGTATGAAGAGATTGGGGTGTGTTGGGCTGTTTTGTAGTATTTTATGGTGTATACAAGGTTGGAAAATAATGTATGTATGTTGATATTGTTGTGTTCTTGTGTTGTTGGTCTTATCTTGAATTTGGAGGAAGTAAGGATTATAGGGGAGATGTTGCCCGTTTTAATACAAAATAAGCTTGTCGTTCGTTGTGTGATAGTTGTACCCTTCCTAACTTAATGATGGTATTATTATCATTGTTTTATATTAAGGTGCGAAGAGGCAAGTTCAACTTGGTGATTGGAAAGATTGTGATAAGGTATGTTAAGGCTAAACCTTTCCTTCATTTTGGCATGATCCCGTAACTACATAACTTTAATAACGAGACATAAAGAGAAGTTCGTATTCCTGAACTTATGTACATTATCCTAGTCTCATAAGTTATAGTATTCTCCCTTATCGGGACTTTATATTCAGTTAAGTATTGTTTTCTTCCAGTCAAGAGAGAAGAGGGTCTATATATATAGTACTACAATACTTTTACCATCATCGAGCTATAATCAATGGGCAAGCCCCTATTGGACAACCTCTGATTAGTTGTTAAGTTATATACTGAGCCTACTACGGCCGAGCGCCTATGAGCGAGCCCAGAATTGCCAAGATACCTAACCTAGTATGGTCGAGCGCATATGAGCGAGCATACTATGGCCGAGCAGTTACACAAACTAAGCCTTATAGGGCCTGGCATTTATTTTACTTACTATATTGAGAGAGTTGAGTCAGCATCAGCAGATATGTATATCTCCAGATCATCTTTGACTCCCAGTTACTTTCAGTTATTAGATTATCAGTTCAGTTTCAGCTTTAAGTTATTTTATTGTCTTACATACTCGGTACATTATTTCGTATTGACGTCCCTTTTTTGGGGATGCTGCATTTTATGTGTGCATGTTCAGATAGACAGACGGGTAGACCTGCTCAGTAGGTGTTGCCCGAATTCAGCTTGATCGGTAAGCTCCACGTCCTTCGGAGTTGTCGGATCTAGGGTTTTTTGTACATATTGTGTATATATGTATATGTGTTATGGGTAGGTCGTGGCCTCGTTCCAATCACAGTAGAGGCTTGTAGACATACCCTGTCAGTTAGTGAAGCATATTGGGCTTGTAGGCTTTGTTTGTATATTTTGTTGGTTTGTCAGTTGTGGTAGTTATGACGGCCTTGTCGGCCCAGCTTTATATTGATGTTTAGTCAAAGCTAGTTTCCGTTCTATTTTATATTTTTCTTAGCAAATTGTCTTACAAGGTGGCCCCATGGCCAAAGTATGACATTGTATGTTCAGAGTCCCTCAGTCGCAAGTTGGTACGCTATGTTAAGTGAGGCACTGGGTGCCGATCTCGCCTCCAGGTTCGTGGCGTGACAAACTTGGTATCAGAGAAGTTTTGTCCTAGGGAGTCTACAAGCTGTGTCTAGTAGGGTCTTGTTTATAGATGTGTTGTGCACCATATTATATAAGCATGGAACTACAGGGCATTTATGAGTTAGTTAACCTTATTTCAAATCTAAATCGTGCTATAGAATTGGGTTATAGGAAATTTGAGCTAAACTTATGTGTTGGTGTTTTCATACAAAGATGACGATGACTTGGAACACTAAGAGTAGTCAGAGGAGAGACACAATAATGGGTGAAGGGATCAGCAGGGTAGCCCCAGTAGATGGGGCCCAGTCTGAGGCCCATGGCGAGACCCCTACTCAGCTATTACCTACTGCTCCACCACCTGAGGAGATTCCTAGGGATACCGTACATCAAGTTCCCCCTCCACTTCCATCAGATCAGGACTTGAGGAGTACGGTGCATTTGCTGACATAGTTGGTAGCTACCCAGCAACAGGGTAGGGCATCAGCTAGTGCAGGATCTTCTGAGGGGTCTGGGACTTCAAGGGTCCGAGAGTTTATTGCTTTGAGTCCCCCAGAATTCACGGGGACAGATCAGAGGGAGGACCCGCAGGATTTCATAGATCAGTTTCACAGGATCTTTCAGGTTATGCATGCCACGGAGAAAGAGGCAGATGAGCAAGCAGTTTTTCTACACTGAGATATAGCCATCTTTTGGTATGAGAGATGGGAGAGGTCCAGGGGACGTGATGCACCTCCAGTTATTTGGGAGAATTTTTCAGATGCCTTCCTTGCTCAGTACTTACCGCGGGAGATCCAACAGGATCGAGTCGATTAATTTCTAGCCCTCAAGCAGGGCAATATGATTGTCCGAGAGTATAGTCTCTGTTTTGACTCATTGGCCAGATATGCACCATCCATAGTTGCTACTATGCGGGACAGGATCCACAGCTTTATAGTAGGGTTGGCCCCAGAGTTGACCGAGGCATGTGCCACTGCTGCTTTGCAGGATAGTATGGATATCTCCCGAATTTAGTCATTCGCCCAGAATATAGAAACGGGTAGGCATCGACAACAAGGTACAGAGAGGACTAAGCAAGGGCAACATAAGAGGATGAGATTTGCCAGGTCTCAGGAGCAGTCTCAGGGTAGTTATAGGCCCCAGTACTCCTGATGGCCACTTAGGCCTCCGCCACCTCAGTTACAGGGTTACAAGTATGACTGCTATACTCAGTCAGGACCAGGTGAGAGCTCATGGGCGTCGGGTTTGCAGCGACAGCGAGGTTTAGGGCAGACATCGTCATTTCTGCCACGGTGTGACATATATGGAAGAGGACACTAGGGCCAATGCCGAGCAGGTTCCGATGCTTGTTATACATGTGGGCGTCCAGGGCATATGATGTGAGATTACCCAAAGAGAGATTCTGGGGGTATGGCATAATCAGTGAGTTCAACAACTAGATTATCTATGTCCATGCATCCTCCAGGGTACGAGTCTCAGTCTTCGGCTGGTAGAGGTCAAGGCAGAGGTAGAGGTTCCAGTTCATGTGGTAACTAGAACCGTATCTATGCTTTAGCGGGTCAATAGGACCAGGAGTCTTTAGCAAACGTTGTGACAGGTATATTGACCATTTGCTCTCATGGTGCTTATGCCTTGTTAGACCCGGGATCAACTTTATCGTATATTACCTCATTTGTCGCGGGGAAGTTTGGTATAGTGCCTAAAATACTATGTGATCCTTTTGCGGTATCTACACTGATTAAAGAATCATTTATTGCTAGACGGGTTTACTGAGGTTGTACGGTGACAGTTTGTAGTCGTCGGACCTCAGCCGACCTAGTTGAGCTAGAGATGATGGATTTTGATGCTATCATGGGCATGGACTATTGGCAGCTTGCTATGCCGCAGTTAATTACCGAGCAAAGGCGGCAAGATTTCATTTTCTGGGTGAGCTAGTCTTTGAATGGGTAGGTAATATAGCAACACCCAGAGGTAGGTTTATTTCCTATCTGAAGGCAAAGAAAATGATCGCAAAAGGGTGCATTTATCATATTGTGTGAGTTAGAGATGCAGATGCTGAGATACCTACACTTCAGTCTATTCCAGTAGTCAAAGAGTATGCAGATGTGTTTCCAGATGAGCTTCCAGGTATTCCTCCAGAGCGAGATATTGATTTTATCATCGATTTGCTTCCGGGAACTCCACCAATATCCATCCCTCCGTATAGAATGGCACCTGCCGAATTGAAGGAATTGAAGGAGCAGTTAAGCAATTTGCTGGAGAAAGGTTTCATTAGACCCAGTACCTTACCTTGGGGTGCACCAATACTAATTTTGCGGAAGAAATACAGCTCGCTGAGGATGTGTATCGATTATAGGAAGCTGAACAAGGTAATTATTAAGAATAAGTATCTACTTCCAAGGATCGATGACTTGTTTGATCAGTTGTAGGGAGCTAGATGGTTTCCAAAGATAGATTTGAGGTCGGGGTACCACCAGGTTAGAGTTCGGGAGAAAGATATTTCGAAGACAGCCTTCAGAACCCGATATGGCCACTTCGAATTCCTTGTTATGTCCTTCGGGTTGATGAATGCACCCACCGTATTTATGGACTTGATGAATAGCCTATTCTAGCCATTTTTAGATCTGTTCGTGATAGTATTTATTGATGATATTCTGGTTTATTCACGTTCAGAGGAGGAGCATGTGGACTACCTATGAGCGATACTCCAAACCCTCCCTGATCGTAAGTTGTATGCTAAGTTTTCTAAATATGAGTTCTGGTTGGAGTCTGTAGCATTCTTGGGACATATTGTATCCGATGAAGGTATAAAGGTAGACACTCAAAAGATTGAGGCCGTGAAATCTTGGCCTCGACCTACCACTCCGACTGAGGTTTGTAGCTTTTTAGGCTTAGCAGGATACTACTGGAGGTTCGTAGAGGGTTTTTCTTCCCTTTCAGCACCATTGATTAAGCTGACTCGGAAAGCAGCTAACTTTCAGTGGACAGAGGCATGCGAGCGGAGTTTCCAAGAGCTTAAGAACAGGTTGACCTCAGCGCCAGTTGTAACACTTCCAGAGGGTCCAGAGGGTTATGATGTGTATTGTGATGCCTTAGGTGTCGGGTTAGGATATGTCCTAATGCAACATGGGAAGGTAATTGCGTATGCTTTAAGGCAGTTGAGAAAGCACGAGAGGAATTATCCGACCCATGACCTCGAGTTAGCTGCAGTTGTCCATGCACTTAAGATATGGCGGATTATTTATATGGTGTTCATGTTGATGTATTTACAGATCATAAAAGCCTGCAATATATCTTCAAGCAAAAAGAGTTGAATTTGTGACAGAGGCGATGGCTAGAGTTATTGAAAGATTATGATGTTAATATTCTCTACCATCCAGGGAAAGCTAATGTTGTAGCAGATGCCTTAATTCGCCGATCTATGGGTAGCTTAGCACATGCAGAGGCTAAAAAGACAATTAGCTAAAGAGATTCATCAATTGGATTGTTAGGGGTTCGGTTAGTAGATTCTGACGATGGTGGAGTTGTACTACAAAACACTGCAAAATCATCTCTCATAGCTAAAGTCAAGGAAAGGCAGTACGTGGACCCAGAGTTGGTCGAGTTGAGAGAGCAACTTCCGCAGCAGAAGAAGACGTTGTTAGAGCTCAAGGGAGATGGGGTTCTCAGATATAGGGGTCGTTTGTGTGTTATAAATGTAGCAGGGCTACGAGATAGGATTATGTCAGAGGCACATTATTCGTGGTACTCCATTCATCCAGGGTCGACAAAAATGTATCATGATATTAAGGATGTGTACTGGTGGAATGCTATGAAGAAGGACATTGCTGAGTTTGTCGCCCAGTGTCCTAGTTGCTAGCAGGTGAAGGTAGAGCACCAGAAGCCTGGAGGGCTAACGCAGGCTATAGAGATCCTGACATGGAAATGGGAGTTGATAAACATAGATTTTCTCACAGGTTTGCCTCGTTCTCATCGTAAGTTTGATTCTATATGGGTGATAGTCGATAGACTGACGAAATCAGCCAATTTCCTACCGGTCAGATCTACATATACAGCCAAAGATTATGCAAAGTTATATATTAAGGAGATAGTGCGGCTACACTGAGTACCAGTGTCTATTATATCTAACTGTGGGGCCCCATTTACATCAGATTTCTGGAGGTCATTTTAGAGAGCTCTAAGGACTCAGGTGATCTTAGCACAACTTTTCATCCACAGATTGATGAACAAGCCAAGCGCACAATTCAGACGCTCGAGGATATGTTACGAGCATGTGTGTTGGATTATAAAAGAAGTTGGATGAACATCTACCTCTTATCGAGTTTGCGTATGATAACAGTTACAACTCCAGTATCCAGATGGCTCTGTACGAGGTTTGTAGGGGCATAAGTGCAGATCTCCTATAGGGTGGTTTGATGTTGGAGAATCTGGGCTACATGGGCAAGACTTGATTCAGCAGGCCGTAGAGAAGGTAAAGATTATCCAGGAGTGACTGTTGATAGCCCAGAGTTGTCAGAAGTCATATTCTGACGTACGGCGACGAGACTTAGAGTTCGGGGTTAATGACTTGGTGTTCTTAAAGGTGTCGCCTATGAAGGGCGTGATGAGGTTTGGCAAGAAAGGCAAGCTTAGCAGACGGTATATTGGGACTTATATGATTATTCAGAGAGTGGGCCAAGTATCTTATGAGTTAGAATTGCCCTCGAAATTAAAGTCTGTCCATCCGATTTTTCACGTATCTAAGCTACGGAAGTGCATTGGCGATCCTACCCGAGTGGTGCCCACTGGTGATGTACAGATTATGGATGACTTGTCATACGAGGAAGTTCCAGTTGCTATCCTAGACCGACAAATCCGCAAGCTACAAAATAAGGAGGTAGCCTTCGTGAAGGTTTTCTGGAGAAGCAAGAATGTGGAAGAGATGACGTGGGAAGCGGAGGAAGAAATGAAGTCTAAATACCCCTACCTATTTCAAACTGAAGATATGACTCGAGATGGGATAGATCAGCACAACTCTATTTAGGCCAATAGGTCATCAGGTAAGCTCTTATTTTTGACTTTCAGTATTTATGATTGACGGCCGTGTGAGGCCAAGTGTTGCTATTTATAGACAATTGCCATGTGTGGCATGTATAGTATGCTTTCAAGCTGCGTGCAGGTTGGTTTTAGTCTAGTGTATAGAGGAGACTCTGGCAAAATTTTCCAAAGTCTCTAAGAGTAAAAATTCAAGGACAAATGTTCCGAGGGGGAATGATGTTACACTCTATATTTTCGTACGTAAAAGTGCGTCGTAAGCTAACTAATGTAGGACCAAAAATGAGATCATCTTTGAAAGTATATAAAGTAATTTAATCATGTTACCTCGGAGGTTACAAATATTGAAGATCGTGAACAACAAGTACAAAGAGGGTTGGAAGGTTCAGAAGCTAAAGGAATTGTAGAAATAATATTTCGTCGAAAGTCGACAAGTTGGGAATGTTATAACATGTACTTTTGGGGTGAGACTAGGGTTCTTAACATGATAAGGAGGTTATTTTATGATTTATTTTATTTGTATGATAGTCGTGTGTTATGTTTTGACGTCAAGAGAGTTGTGGAAAAAAAGTCAATGAAAGTCATCACAAGTTACGTTCATAAGTTTTATTGAAACTTGGGTCAAATGTAACTATGATGTTCTCCCAATATATTTAGAGTTATGGGGTGTTCCACCCATCAAATTGAAGAACTATTAGTCTATTTTCTAACGCATTACACTGTTTGTCAATACAACATTGGAGTAGAGAGATATATGCATTTTTCCGAGACTGCACAAGCTGCTAGGTGACAAGTAGGTGTGTCACCTACTTGCTTAAATGAGAGTCCGAAAATGGGCCAGTTTAGGTCGTTCAAAGAGACCTTTTAAAGGCCTATTTTGTTCATATAATACAATAATAAGAGGGCACAATAACCATACCTAAACCCCTACAAACTTCCTCCCAAAAATTACACACAACCCCTAATTGAATTTCTCTCCTTTTCAAGTTCTAGTTGGAGGTAAATCCTAGAGTTTGAAGAACCAAAGTAGGAGCTGAGTTATTCAACAAATAAGGTAAGTTTACTTCTCTCTTTTATCCATTTTTTCTGCTGGAGATATATGGAAAATAGTTCTATAATTGTAAGAACTCACGAGACGGTGATAGGAAGTCGTGAGTTCGAGTTATTCACTTGTAGCGGACTGTTTTATGTTGCTGTTGGATTGTGTGTTCTACTAATAATTTATGAAGTTTTGGAGGAGTAAGGTTTTGGAGAAATACCACATAAATGCAGGGTGGTGGGCTGGTCATTCGTCATAATATTTTTGGGCTATTTGACACTACTACGGTGGTCCTTTTGTGTATGAACAGATTGGGGTGTGTTGGGCTGTTTTGTAGTATTTTATGTTGTATATAAGGTTGGCAGATAATGTATATATGTTGATATTGTTGTTTTCTTGTGTTGTTGGCGTTATCTTGAATTTGGAGGAAGTAAGGATTATAGGGAAGATGCTGCCGTTTTAATACAAAATAAGCTTATCGTTCGTTGTGCGATAGTTGTACCCTTCTTAACTTAATGATAGTATTATTATCATTGATGTAGATTAAGGTGTGAAGAGGCAAGTTCAACTTGGTGATTGGAAAGATTTTGATATGGTATGTTAAGGCTAAACTTTCCTTCATTTTGGCATGATCCCGTAACTACATGAGTTTGATAATGAGACATAAAGAGAAGTTCGTATTCCTGAACTTATGTACATTATCCTAGTCTCATAAGTTATAGTATTCTCCCTTATCGGGACTTTATATTCAGTTAAGTATTGTTTTCTTCCAGTCAAGAGAGCAGAGGGTCTATATATATATATATA